>JANAVB010041219.1:0-221799 GCA_029216955.1 Iris pallida
AAATCTATTGAACTGATACTGATGAACTGAGGTCCATTGTCATGGATGATTCTTCGGGTACACCAAATCTATATATGACGTGGTGTTAACGAAGTTGATGACATTGCTAGTCTTAACCTCAGTCAGTGGTATAGCTTCAGCCCATTGGAGAAGTAATCAGTTATTGCCAATATGAACCGATGTCCTCTAGAAGAAGGAGGGTTAATAGGCCTATTGTCCATACCCCAAGCTTCAAAAGGCCAGGAAGCAGCCGTCGGGTGTAAGAATTCTGATGGTTGATGAATGAAGTCTGCATGGATTTGACAACTCGACATTTCCTTGCATACTCTATGGCATCCGATACCATAGAGGGCCAGTAGTAACCCATACGTCTAATACGATCTTGTAGCTTAGGACCAGGTTGATGTGCTCCACATACACCGTCATGAGCTTCACGTAGTACTTGCTTAGCTTCATCACACCGCAAGACAGCGTAAAAGAACCGTCATAAGTTCGCCGATAGAGTGTCTTGGTAGTTTGATTATAATAGAATCGGAGAGATCGTCGACGAACACTTGTAGCCTCCTTAGGATCTTCGGGAAGTATGTCATGAACCACAAAGTCAATGAAAGGAGTTCTCCAGCCATCATCGATAACATTAACTTCAGCAAAATTGCTGAATTCAATATTACGATTATTTTCAATACAGAACAGTTCTCGGTTGGAGATAACTACCACCTGCTGTCTTTTAATAGGATAGCTAAGACAGCTGCAAGATTGGCTAAAGCGTCTGCTTCAGTATTGCAAGCTCGCCGCACATAGTCAATGAAGAAATCTTTGAATGATATAATTAAATTGATTGCCGCTTCATGATAAGACACTAAGTCTTGATGACGAACTTCATAGGTTCCTCTAACCTGATTAACAACCAGTTTAGAATCACCGTATACTTCAAGATATTCAACATTCAGTTGTTTAGCTAACTGAAGGCCAATAAGTAGAGCATTATACTCTGCTACATTGTTAGAACAAGGTTCATCTAGAGAGTAAGCTCTTTGGATAGTTGATCCATCTGGAGAAACGAGGACCACTCCAACACCTGCCACAACAGCACCATTTGGTCCGATCCTTGATGCACCGTCGAAGAATAAACGCCAGGTTGGAAATTCTTCAGAAATCATATTAACTTCCAATGTTTCATCTGGAATTTCGTCATAGAGCTTAGATGTCTCAGGTACAGGATGAGCCGCTAAGAAGTCCGCCAGCGCTTGACCTTTGACCGACTTCTGAGGAACATACACCATGTCGTATTGAGCTAGCAGGATTGCCCATGTAGCCAACCGAGAATTAAGTGTACTTGGTTTCTTCATGAGTACCCGGAGAGGGTTAACTCGAGATATAACATGAATAGTTTGACCAATGATATAATGCCTCGTCTTTTGTACAGCAAACATGAGAGCCAAACATTCTTTCTCGACAGGACTATAACGGTGTTCAGCACCAATCATAGTACGACTAAGATAATAGATGGCCTGTTCGTGACCTTCTTTGTTCTTTTGGGCAAGTAAGGCACCCAATGAATGGTCCATAGCACGGACATACATCAAGAATGGAATGCCAGAGATAGGTGGTACCAAAACTGGTGGGTTCATAAGATATTGTTTAATATCGTCGAATGCTCGTTGACATTCTTCAGTCCAAACAAAAGATACACCCTTCTTCATTAATTGAGTGAATGGTCTGCAGCGTCCAGACAAGTTCGAAATGAATCGCCTGATGTACGCAAGTCGACCTTGGAATCCTCGTAGCTCTTTTAGATTACGTGGAGGACGCATCTCTTGAATAGCTTTGATCTTCTCAGGATCTACGTGTATACCTTTAGAGGTAATGACGAAGCCGAGAAATTTGCCACTAGAGACACCCAAGAATGACTTGGTGGGATTCATTTTGAGTTGATGTTGGCGCATGAGATTGAAGATAGTTCTCAGGTCTTGAAGGTGATCTTCCTTTAGACGACTTTTGACAGCAATATCGTCAACATAACATTCAACAGTTTTGCGAAGATGATCTTTGAAGATAGTACTCATAGCCCGTTGGTAGGTTGCACCAGCGTTCTTAAGACCAAATGGCATCACCGTATAGCAATAAACACCACGAGGAGTGCGGAAAGAAGTATGCTTTTCATCTTCAGGATGCATCTTGATTTGATTGTATCCAGAGAATCCATCCATAAAAGATATTCGTTCAAACCCACAGGTATTGTCGATCATGACGTCCGTAATAGGAAGAGGAAATTCATCTTTTGGACATGCTTCATTAAGATCCCGGAAGTCAATACAGACTCGAACTTTGCCAGTTTTCTTAAGAACTGGGACGACATTGGCTACCCAATCAGGATGTTGTTCTTCTCGAATGAAGCCACAAGCAATGAGCTTTTTGACTTCATCATCGATCGCATCCATCATTTCTGGTTTGAAGCGTCGCTGTTGCTGCTTAACAGGTTTTGCGTTAGGCAAAATGTTCAGTTTATGTGTAGCAATCTTGGGATCTAAACCCGGCATGTCTTCATAACTCCAGGCAAAGACATCAATATATTCTTTAATAAGAAGAATCAACTCTTCCTTGTCTGTCTCTGGAAGATTTTTGCTGATAAAGATTGGACGAGGCGAGCTGCTTTCTCCTACATCAACTTGAACTAATTGATCTTCAGTAGGTGGTTCACGTTGTTCAAAGCGAAGTACCCACTGATTGTCCATATGCTGAGCCCAAGGATCTGTTTCAGGATTTTTTTCCACCTCTTCGTCATAGCCTTCTGGAAGTTCAACGGAGACCATGTTAGATGATACGACCAACCTATGGACTTCACCAATGCTAGTATCAGAATCCCAAGATCTGGAATCAGATGAGTTAGAGCGTTCTTCACTGTCGGAGTCGGAAACTGCTGGGGATAATAATAGAGGAGAAGCATATCCGAGACCTCTCTTAGTCCTGCTATAGTACATGTCTGACTTTCCTTTCGGAACAGTTGTACGGATAGGAGTTCGTCTACCCTTACCGTAATTGAAGCCACTTTTGAAATCATAACCCATTTTCCGAATGATGTCTTTTGATTGTTGACTATAACGATGAAGTTGGATACGCCCCGTGTCGTTAAGTTTACTGTCATCCGTATAACTGAATTTTTGTTCTGGTCCTTTAATAAAAATTATTGGACTTTCACCTCTCTTTCGAGAAGAGACAACAAAATATGAATCATCTGAGTGTTCGAGTAAGACTTCTGTATGAAGAGATTGCACAACTCCCATTGTAATTGATTGGAAGCTATCTAACATATCTAAATAGTAGTTAGTATGATAAATAACATCAGTATACTGGAAAATAGGTGCTTTTTCATTGATTTGTACATCAGTATTTACAACAGGACCTTTGGCCTTAACAGGCTTGGTCAGGTTAATTACAAGAGGTGGAGAAGAAGAACGTGAGGGAGGCTTGTTACGACGGAGATCGATAACAAGTGGCTCAGAGGAAATGAGCTCCTTTTTTTCTTTGTTGTGAGTGAGATCAACAACAATTGACTCAGAAGAAGTGAGCTGCTTTTTGTCCTTGTTACGACGTAAATCGATAACAAGTGGCTCAGAAGAGGTGAGCTCCCTTTGATCTTGATCAGCATCAACTGACTTCTTTTGTACTGGCAAGTGAATAGCCAATGGTTTAGAAGACTGAGGATGTGAAACTCGCCCTTTGACAGGTATGATAAGAGTGTCTTTAGGCGTCGCTTCTTGTTCTTCTTCAGTGTCTAATGCTAACACGATTTTCATGAATTCATCCTTATACATCCGAGCGTCGTTGCAGTATGCTTCAACACCTTTGAAGGGATAAAGATCTGCAACCTCTTTACGAACAACGCCTTTGTCATCAACATATTTGAAACATTGATGAAGGGTTGATGGAACAACATTGTGCTCGTGTAAGAATGGTCTCCCCAATAGAGCGTTGTAAGAACAACCAAAATTGTCAATAATGTAGAATGTAACTTTTGTGCGAAGATTGCCAATTTGAAGTTTTAGGCGAATTTTGCCCAAAGGTTCACTCCTTCCTTGATTAAATCCAAGGATGGTAGTGATTGTAGTGGAGAGACTATGCACAGGAATTTTCAAAGCATCGAGCATTGTCTTCGGCATGATACTAAGAGCAGACCCTGGATCTATCAGAATACGATCGACTTTCATCGAATCGACATATCCTGTATAGTAAAGAGGACGGTCATGCCTGTTGTCTTCCATTAGCATGTCATCTTGCGTAAAAGTTATGTTCGGAATGAATTCCTGAACACTATTACAAGAGACTGATTCTGCTTCGGGCTTTTTGAGGAAGGTTAGACAAGCTTCTGCTTGCATAAGAGCTTCGCTGAGGGTTTCTCGAGTCTCTTTGGAAAGACGCAAGAGTTCAAAGATAGACAACTTTGCTGGGGTATTGGCTAGTTGAGCCAATATATCGAAGTTGTAAGGCTTCTCAAGTCCTGTAGGAGACGATTTCTTTAAAGGTTTATCAAAGCGGATTTGTTGTTTGCCTTTATCAGCAGTCACTGGCTTGGGAGGAATAGGAATCACAACTGGTGAAGGTGTAGCAGGATTCTCTTCAGCTAGAGCAGGTTGTGCTGAGGTAGGTTCAGGAGAAAAAGTAGGATTCTCTTGAGTTTCAGGATAATCCTTCAAGTAGGGCTTTCCTGATCTGGTGCCTAATAGAATTTCTTCGTCAACTATGGGATCAAAAGATACCATGTTGCAAATCTTCGTCTTGCCTTTGGAGCGACCTTTCTTCTTGGAAGAAGAAGAATCTTCGAACTCTGAAGTAAGATCGGGGTGAATCCACATAACTTCGCCATTGTCTAGAGACAAAGGAACAAGACCTTCATTTGGTGGAGAAGGAATATTTTCAATCTCAAGAGTAGTTTTCGGAATAGGAATGACACCATGCTGTATCATCTGCGGGGGAAAGTTACCGAACTGAACTGAAACCATATTGGCGGTGACAGTCTTTTCATCTTGTTGCAGAGTAACAACTCCAGCATTAACAAGCTCTTGAATCTTGCCCTTGAGCACATAACATGCTCTAGTAGGATGTCCAATGAATCGGTGGTAAACACAATACTTAGGATGATCGGTCTTACCGACTTCATCAGGTTTCTTCGGGTCTGGGAGCTGGATCTTATTGCTTTTGAGTAAGCAATCGAAGATACTTGCCGTGTCATTCTCGTCAAAAGAATACTCTACCTTAGGACGAGGTTCTCTTGGTTGTGGTGCAGAAGGAGTGGAAGTGGACGTAGGCTGAGCTACGTTGACAGCCAAAGACTCTTTGCTTTTGTTCAAGTTAATGTTTAAAGTCTCTTTCGCTTTGCGATTGTTCTGGCGATTGCCACCACCTGAATTTTGATGCTCATCGCGATCAGGATTAGACATTTGTACCCCCAATTGTTTAAACTTGTCGGCACTTACTTCAGCGGCTTTGGCGTTGACGATGAATGAGGGCCAATCTTGGAATTGAGTAGATCCCGTCCACATACTGATAATAGGTAAAAGATTTGCCTTACAAGTATCAATAGTAACAGCAGCTGGAGTCCCTGGAGGCATTTTCAAAGCTTCACGGCGGAATCGTTCAATAAAGCTCTCAGCAGTTTCATTATGTTTTTGTTTGATTTTGTTGAGAGCTGACATCGTCATATCGTTAAATCCCTCATAGAACCGTTCCAGAAAGATTTGTTTGAGACCTGAAAAAGAAGTAATACAACCATCGGGCAAACTTCTGTACCAGTCGTATGCTACGCCAGCTAAACAACCGACGAACACTCTGGTAAGAAGAGCGTCATTTGGCTGAAGTTGAACAGTCATTACCTCAAAATGATTGATGAATTGACTTGGAGAAGTACTGCCATCGGACAGAGAGATTGTAGGGATTTTGTACTTTGGGGGAAACGGAACCTCCTTCCATTCAACCGGATATGGTTGTTTGATTCCCAACCTTTGCAGGTTGTCTTTCTCTTTGAAAGCTTCAAACTGAGTTCGTAAAAGCTTGACTGCTTCATTAGCATCTTCAGATGAAGAGGAAGGAGCCGTAGTAGGAGGAGGGACAGCATTATACGCACTACCCCCAGCACCTGATTGACTAGGTGTAGTTTGAACTTGTACTTGCACAGGAGGCATCTGAGGAGGTACTACCCCCAGCCCAGTATTGATGGGCACCGATGAAGCTATGATTTCAGGGTTTATAGCAGCCGGTACAGTTGGTGGGGTAGCATGTTGTGCCATAATGATAGAATGCATACTGGCGACCATCTCAGTCATGGTCTTCAGTTTGTCTTCCAATGCAACAATTCGCTGTTCTTGATTTACGGAAGTTGAAGCATCTGGATCATCAGTGACAACATATGCTGTCACTTCTCTAGGTACAATAGACGAAACTGTTTGTTCAGAGCTTTCACTATATGCATCATAATCAGAGAAAGATTCGTCTCCTGACTGAAAAGTAGGAAGATAAACTGAAGGATCTTGAGGAAGATTCCTTTGACCGATTGTGTTTCGGCTGTGGGAACGAGTATGTCGAAATACTCCTTCAGAGGATTCTTGGAGTAAATCCAAATATCGTTGGCTTGGTCTGCGAGGCTTACCATGTTTGGAGCACTTTCTACCCCCGGTGTCTCGGGAAGTCATATTGACGGAAGCGTACAACACTTCGTCTTCTTCTGACATTGGTTCAGTTTTAGCAAAAGTCAGACGATCGAAGACAGATCGTTTTGTTGTTGGACAACAACATTGAATGATGACTTTATGATTGCAATGATGATCAGATGGTTGATTTGAAGGAGTTGAGACATTATCCCGTTTTTGTCTGAGATGTTCTCGAAGATCAGAAACCATGCCGGGACGGGGAAAAGTTCGAGGAATATGTTCTTTAACAATATTTGGAACATGATTCCGATTCTTCAAATGTTTTGTCCCCTGTGTATACAAGGAAGTACTCATCTCATTGGCATAAGTATCAGAATTTATGTTCTTGGAGATTTGTCTTTGAGGCTTAACCTTCAGCATTGGCTGTTTACGTTTTGCTGAAGTTGGCCTGTTAAGATATGTTCGTAGGTCTGCAAATTCACCCCCAGGGGTTTCTGTTTGAGACACCAACAGTTTTCCTTGTTTGGAACGGGATATTTTGAAAGTTGGGAGGTCTTGGAATTCTGCTACTGGAGTAGGCAGAATACCTCTTTGATCAGTGCAAGTTCTTTTATTATGAAGGTAAAAAGAATCTTTGTTCGTAGGAGATCTTGTACTGACGGGTGTTGAAACACGTGCAATTTGATCTGCTTCAGTAAAGACCGAAGAAGACTGAGAAAAGACCAAAGGGCCTTTTCCTTTATTCTGAGAAGAAGGGATAACTAAAGAGCATTTCCCTCTGTTGTCTTCCAAGTCATGAGACAAGGAAGTTTGAGAAAAGACCAACGGGCCTTTTCCTTTGATCTGAGAAGGAGGAGGAATAGCCAAAGGACTACCCCCAGTAGATTGTGCTAGAACAGCATGATGTTTAAGAGGAGAATCAGATATTTTCTTTTGATTATGAGAAGGAGAGAATTTAGCAAAAGGGCTGTTTCCCTTGGTTTGCGCAGAAGTGATTTGCGCATGAGTGGAGAGTGCATTGGTTCTGGTCACAGAAGTAGGAGTCCTTGCTTTAGAGTGCTTAGGATGCACTTTAGTTGCTGGAATGCTGTTTTGCGCAGGAAAAGCCACTGCCAATTGCGCCAGAGTCATAGGAGTCTTCTGTTTTGACAAGGCAGCATATGAAGTAGCTTGCGCAACATTTGCAACGGATTGCGCAGTCTTGACTGCAACAGATTGTGCAGCAGTTGCTGAGACAGACTGTGCAGTAGTTGACACAGCAGTTTGTGCAACAGACTGGCCAGCAGTTTGTGCAGCATTCTGACTAGCAGATTGTGCAACAGAGTGTGCAGCACTTTTAGTGGCAAAACTGCCAGATTGTGCAGCAGTCTTGGAGACCCAAACTGAGCGCACTTTGCTCTTGGCAGAAGTGGCTGCAGTACGGGGAGTGGTCTTGGAGTTGAGCATTGCCTCGTAGGCTGTCTGGTTGACCTTGACAACCAGGGTCTTCTGCGTCTTCCCGATAGACGCTACGTCACATTGAGTTGCTACTTCCTCGTCGCAGGAGAAAGTTGTCCCCAGCAGAGTCGCCATTTTGTTTGCAAAAAACAAAAGTATAGAACTTTATTGATACAAACTGTAATAAAGATTACAAGAATTCTGGGAAAATTACAACTGTAGGAATCCAATCTCGGTGACGATTGCTTTATCCCTTGGACGATGTGAACTTTTGAAGACGAAGCCTCTGAAGTTGAAAACAACTCAGAAAACTGAAGGCGAAAGCCTCGGAAGTTGAAGACAAAAGTCTCGGAAGAATGCAGCAGCACTTTGGCAAGAACTCCTGAACTCTCTAATTTCTGATTTCTGATCTTGATCCCCCTTGAAATGAAGACTTGAAACTCTATTTATAGAGTTCTAGAAATAACTAATTTTCAGTTATTTTGGACTGCGCAGGATGATTTGCGCAGCATTGGTTTGCGCAACATTGATTTGCGCAGATAGTTACTGGATCGTGGGCCGACTATCATGGACACATGGCATGATTTGCGCATGATCGTGCATGAACAGTTGCCACGTAATGAACAATCGATGGCATGAATGCCACGTGTAACTTAACAGTTATATTTGATAAAGTGCGCAGAGTTGAATTGCGCATACATGATTTGCGCAGACTCAAACTGCGCAGCATTGGTTTGCGCTGCCAGCTGTCAGCCGCCCTCGAGCACTGTGCGGCGCAAGAAACGAATAGACTCCTTGTTATTCGCGCTGTCAGTTGTCAGAAAAGATTTGATTTGATTTAGTAATGATGACTTCTGCCACGTCAACTTGCGCAATCGGTTGTGTGCGCAAAGCAGTGTGCGCAATCGGATTGCTGCGCAATCTGTTGTCTGCGCAATTCATCAAAATGATGGGTTTCTTGATTTCTTGACTTTGTTGATTGATGCAACTTGATTTTTTAGGACCTACAGTAGGAGCGTGCATCTGACTGCTGGTCTTCATTTCCTCGGGAATTTTTCTTTCCTAACCTGCTCATCTCGGACAATACTTCGCTACGAGAGAGTGTCGGTGGAGTGGAAAACTGTGAGGGATCCTCTTTGTCTTGTCTAAAGACATAATCTCTCCAAGCGGTCACATGAGGCTGCGTCCCGTTTCTATCCCGTCTCTGCATATAGTAATGATGACTCGCCACTTCCTTGAAGACGGCCGTCATCTCCTCAGCCCTGTCCCCCAGGACCTGAAGTTCCTCGTTGGTGGGAAAGTACTCTTCATAGGGTTCCGACCCCCAAGGGAGTTTTGACACCTCGTACATCTCATGAAGTGCGAACCCTAATTCCCACACCGGAGTAAAAAAGGTCCCGATATGGATATCAAATATCTCCAGTAGTGCGAGAAACATGTGCCTATTGAGATCAACATCCGCCTGGGTAGCACGGATCGCGGCAGTCAACCCAATCTCTCGAAGCTCGGTTCGAAACCGTGACAAGATCCAGAGTGTCAGTTTATCCCACTTGGAAACGTAATGGCACCAACCCTCTACCCGAAAATCTCCTTTCGGGTATGAGCGTTCCATCAAAAACATACGATGTGTAAAAGTCGAAGCACTATAAGCAACCGTATCAATGGGTACTTCACTGTAGAGGCTCCCAGGACGTAGAGTCCGCCAGGTGAAAGAAGACCCAGACCGGGTGGCGGTCAAAGTATTCTTTTGGTCGGAGGTAGAATCAATTTGGATGACGCCGATCACCGCTTCCCCCTGAGAGGGGGTAAGATCCCAAGACATCCTCTGGAAAATAAGGCGACAGAAGGATGTCAAAGGCCATTGACGTTCAAGTTGCTTAACGGTCATATGCACCCCATTCGCTGTAAAGAACCAGTCCTCCTTGACCTTCAACACCGTCGCATCAGTAGAAGTGAGGCGGTCTCCGAATAGGAACTCAGGCTTCAAGAAGGTCAATTTATCGGATGTGGAAGATTTTAAAACACCACGTTCCATCATTCGTTTGAGGAACCCATACTGTTGCTCGCGGATTTGGGTCATTCTCTCGGGAGGCTGATCCAGCATAAGAGCATCTTGAGCGGGTTTTATCACTTCCTCATCACACTCTACTCCCATCTGGTTGAAGACAGCCTCCAAGAATACTTCATTCAAAGGCGGGATCGCCACTGACACTAGCAAAGATCAGAAAAATGTTAGAAGCAATAAGAAGAGCTTCGGCGCATCATCAGGGTCTAAACCCATGCGCGTCAGCCCTCGGCGCATCATCAGGGTTTAAACCCATGCGCGTCAGCAGCCTCGGCACATCATCAGGGTTTAAACCCATGCGCGTCAGCAGCCTCGGCGCATCATCAGGGTTCAAACCTATGCGCGTCAGCAGCCTCGGCGCATCATCAGGGTTTAAACCCATGCGCGTCGGCGAACAAAGACCGCGGCACATCATTAAAGACCCAAGGTCTATGTGCGTTGGTGTACGGAAAACGAGACTTACCAACCACCTCCGGCCGAACTTCGACAGGCCGTCGGGGAACGTCAGCCGTTACAACTTTTGCAGGCTCCTTTGCTTTCTCCTTCCCCTTGCCGGCACCACCGCGAGGAGTCTTGGGAGCCATTCTCTCAGAGAAGAAAAAGTTAGGGTTTGAAGAATAACTCTAAAGAAAGCAAAGGCACAAAGAAGATGAACTCTCTCTCTCTCCAATCCTCACCTATTTATAGGGCGTGGTCGCACGCGTGAACCGATGACGTGTAATCTCAGCCGTCGCTTCGGATTCCGTGAGGAGATAACAGCAAATACAACCAAAAGATCATCATTAATCTTTTGGGTTACCAAGGCGTCATCATCATCAACTGGAAGGAGCATGCGCCCGAACCAGCATGCGCCCAACAATCATGCGCCCTGACCTCCATGCTTCTTATTCAAAGTATTCCAAAACTTATTCAAAAGTTTTGAAAACTTTGAAGGGGGTCTTGTAGAAGCAAGGAATTTTACAACCAGAAAGCCCATGCGCCAGGCACTATATGCGCCAGAACTCAGACAGCAAATCAAATAAGCCATAGACATTCGAAGAAGGACTTTTTATTTATATATATAAATCTATTACATGTCTAGAAAAGGTTGTACAAATGAGAATTTCTACAAAGGAAAAATCCTAGATCTACAGCCAGCGGCCACCATGCGCCTCCAGATAGGCGCAGCAGCCACCATGCGCCTTCCGATAGGCGCAGCAGTCACCATGCGCTGTCAGTTAGGCGCAGCAGATGTCATGCGCCTCCAGCCAGGCGCATCCCACCATCTCTTCAGCAGCTCAGTTATGTGCATCCAGCTCAGTTATGTGCATCCCTTTAGCAGCTCAGTTATGTGCAACTCTTCCAACCAGGCTCACCTGGCCGAGCAGAACCCAGTTATGTGCCGCTCTTCCAGCCAGGGTCACCTGATAAATGCTTCGATTACACAAAGCATTTAACCCTCTGGCTGGAACCAAGGAAGAGAAGAGCACGGCAAAGCTGTGGCCAGGGGAGGCTTCGAAAGAGCCTCCAAAGACCAAGGAAGACCGTGATCGAAATCATGGCACAAGGAGCTTTCAATACAATCAAAGTGGGCGGCACCCACTTTGAAGGAAGAGAGAGCCTAGCACCGCCATTCCGATCTACGGCTCTTCCGGAACAACAAAGACGAGGCCCGAACATCCCTATCTTTGGATGCAACAGGCACCATCCGCCTGCCTCAGAAGCCCGCGACTCCGTCTTTTGGATGTAACAGTCACCTTCAAGTGCATCGAAGACAACACGACGTCTCATCTTCACCCTCGGGAGCACTTCGTCAACAGAATGCACCCGCATATCCAAGTTCATGTTGGAAGTACGTGAGGGAACGAGGAGCAAACCTTTTCTCCATGCCACTATTTATAGGCCGGGCAAATCAAACCCACGCGCCAAGTGGATGACTCTCCGAATTTTGTGCAATGAATTTGCATTAAATGGATGAACCGGACGCCTCGAATTCAGCCAAACGGCTATTTATAGCACTCGAGGAGCGAGACAGCCGCATCATTAAAGGACATGTCGGATGCGCCAGCCAAACAGCGCATCACATGGACGCGCCCTCCAGCATCAGGCGCATCACACAGACGCGCCCTACAGTACCCGGCGTATCACAGAGGATGCGCCCTCTCACATCTCCATACCGAGTGGAACACCAACCAATGTGCCCACTCAGCTGTCCATCGAATGTCACAAACATTAAATACTGAACTGACACCAGAGTTGGCAGCATGCTTCCCAAAGTCTGAACAGTTGACAGCTTTTTCAGAGAACGAAGCGTCGGCAACGTCATCTGCCACGTGGCCCCTTAAACCATCCGCATGCGCCTCTACGGCCATGCGTCCAAATCAGCATGCGCCTCTAGGGCCATGCGTCCAAACCAGCATGCGCCTCAAAAGCCGTGCACCTCAGACCCTTCACTGATCCCTAAAGACAGAAGAAGAGTCTCCAGTTGAAGCTTTGTATGCGCCTCAAAAGCCATGCGCCCCAGACTGATCTCTGATCCCGAAATACAGAAGGAAAGTCACCTGCATGCGCCTCAAAAGCCATGCGCTCTAAATGGTTTGTAACTCCCAAAGGTTATGAGCCGCAGCCTCCTCCTGCGTCCAATCCAAGGCGCAGCTCACTAGATCACTACCCCCCCAAATTCGAGATCTTCGAGCCATGAGTCGACGACATGTGTCCTTTGACTCAACTCGTCCAAGATTTCAGCAACAGAAAGATCTTCTCTTCTGCTACGTGCCGGCTCACAACAGCAGTATGAAGAGTTCAACCTCCCAATCAGGGCGTATCATCCATGCGCCCCCATCAGCAACCTCCACGTGGCGTCCCCACACACCGGCACATCCTACATGCGCGCATGAGCAGCCAGCCTGCAAAACTATAAATAGAGGGATCTTCTCCTTCACACACACACAGAATCCACAACGAACATACAAGGAATCACCAGAGAGGCAGATACAGACACTCAACGTCTTCCTCCTCTCAGCAAGCTCCAGCACCCAGAGCAATCCACACCTTCAGAGAACCGATAACCGTCGTCAGCCCGTCAACGGAGTCAACGCATTACCACTCGCTCCATTGGCACTAAGGACCCAGCTTAAACAAAAGTGTACTCCTAGGACTACATCTAAGTCCTATATTGTAACACTGTTCTGTTTGTATTAAAGTTTTCAATCAAACAATTTTAATGGCAAACAGCTGGGGCGTGATGCCGTACGAGCCTGGAGTTGCGCTCGTACAAGGCAAGATGACAGGTTCACACAGAACTATCTCAAATCGATAACATAAGCAGCGGAAGGAAACAAAGTAAAACATAAGAATCTCTTTTATTCATATTGAACTGAAGGTTACAAAGGCTCTGAATAGCCCAACATAAAATGCCAATTGGCTACAAAACTCATGATCTCTCTAGCTCACAAAGGATTACACTGTTCCATATATTATGTCTCTTTATAGCCACCAAGTAGTCTTCGGCCGAACATCTCCATGTCGCAAGTCCGAACGCCTATGCGGAAGCTCCTCTTGAACGCCAAGGACTCAATGCCTCGGCACGTCCAAGCCAAGCTCCGCCCCGAGCCGATCATAACCTGACCTGCACATAAACTAGTGGGGGATTAGTGCTTTCGTCCTCGCTTCGCACTGATCAAGACCCGCTCGCACCCAAACCAAACACTTATTCATTTAGTGAAACATGCATCTTACTTTGTGGTCTTTCTATTTAGCCTTAGGATCAATTTCATGGCAACGCTTAAACATAGCACATAACTTAAATGTGTCCTACACCGTATTCCTGCAGCAGATACAGTTAGACATAATCTGAAACATAAACATAGTGTTCGTGCTCATCTCCTCCCGTTTTCCTTAGCCTGCAGTGGTTAGAACTTAGCATAAGCAAACATAATCGGTTCGTGCAATCGGCCAATCATAAACGTAAACATATGCATAATGGGTAGCAGGCCCTGCGCCTGCACCCAGCTCTCATCTCAGCCTACCGGCCCTAACTATATGAAGGTCATGGTGTTTCGCACCGTAATGGACTTGGCATCTCATATGTGTAAGCCTACAATCGCTTCGATACGGGTTGCTAGCCCAGTATCCGAAGGATCCCAAACTTAAGGATATCATAGCTTATCACAGCACTGAACGGTCGCAATCTGTCCGAATGTTGTGCACAATAAATACCATACATAATTCCCTCCTAGGCCGAACGGTCCCGGCGCCTCGGCGTAACCATTCGAGGGAAGCCGTACCTGTGTACGGGCCATCCGAGTCCATTGACCATGCAATACGTGCCATAGCATACAATCCATAGCATACCAACCGATCTCGTATTCCATAAACATAGTCTCGCACATAAACGGTTTCCCGTGCCATAAACGGTTTCTCGTGCCATAAACATATTCGCGTCTCATAAACATAATCCACCATTCATATGGGGAGCTCCGTCGGCGTTATGCCCCAACACATCTATATTGATGTACGACGCCCAACGGCTTAGTCATCTCATACTCGTATTCAACGCGTACCATTCTTAAGTTATTCTCATAGCATAATTCTGTATTACTTAGTCTTTTCGTAACATAAGTGCCCGAAGGCACGCTCAGCACCGTATTCAATGTTCTACGCCTAGTGTTCAATGTTCTCGGAGCCGTGCACATGATGCACATCTCATTATCATCTTTCAATATTCTACCATGATTGCCCTACCATGACCCGTGCACTCGATGCACGTCGCTTCAATTGTTCGATTGTTCAATGTTCTACCTTAGTGTTCGACGCATACTTAGACACTTACTCGCCGAGCCACGCTTGCTTACTCAATAGCAACTTTATGCATACCATAACATACTTTATTAGACGTGAAGGAATAGGGAGAGAGAGTCAAGAACCCGCCCACCTTAAGCCGATACGCCTTGCCGTTTTGCCGATTGAAGCGTCTCGCTTCCATAACTCGATCGCATAGCTAACTCCCGGACTTAGCCATTCCTTTGAACTACTCGGTTGGTTTGGCCTATCACGCCCATACCACGATCTGTAATCCAGCATAAAGGCATAGCCTGCACACCAGATCAACTAACATTAGCACTTGCTCAAACGGAACTTATCCTTTGTATCGATTCGATTCATAGATTCCAACCGACTCAAAGCTTACCTTTGGCCAACGTAACTCTCGCATCGATTCGCATTGATACTTTATTGGGTCAATGCAACTCTTCGAGTCAACGACTCATTATAATGCACCGAGCGGAGCGGGGCATTACATAATATACCACTCAAAATCAGGTTCATCCTCGAACCGAAACTAACACTTAATCCAAGTGCCTCGCATAGATAATTTCATGATCTCGTGCTACTATTGCTGGAATCATACAACTTAGTTTGGATCATACACATATTTTAGGCGTCCCACCAATATATGCATTTTAGCCAAGCTTAGTTGTAGGATATCGGGACAACTAACAAGCTCAACTTAATCCTCAAACACCAATCAGTTCGTACTCGACTTAGTCATATCTTAGTGCCTATTCCCAAAATACTCTTCGTATGCATCATCCCATAACATGCGATCATCTTTCAACATCTTGCATATAACTTAATTCAACCATAACTTCGATCTCGTAAGTTTATCGCTGGTCATTTAACACTCGCATTGCATCGAGTCATTGCGCATCCGATCACAACAATTCTTTGCAACGCCTACTCGCCCAACCGTTTGCCTTATCTCTCACATAACTCAAGTCTTTCATCCAATCATTCATAATACTTGGCCTCTACGACATGGACTACGTCCACATGTCTCAAATTCCTTTGCCTACCATCCGTACTAAGTCTCGCACACAACTATCCCAACACGACCCACGTTCTCGAACTGTCTACGTATCGCGTCTGGGGCTACCCCCGCTAGGTAACTTATCCAGACATCATGCTCGCACTCTCCTGACACAGAGGTCAACTTGAGTCTTCGATGCTCAAAGGCCACAATCTTTCCGACCCAAGGTCTCTTACGATACGCTCGTCTCTGATTCTCGACCGTATACGAATTCTTTACTCAATCTTCGTTTCAATCCCGACTAGTTCGTTTCATAACATAGATCGCGCGCTCAACACACATCGCCTAGCCGTTACTCAAACCGATCCACGACACAACTCTTAGGGTCGTTCTACTATCCGTCGCTCTCGCGCATTGCAAAATCCTTGCAATCGCCTTACCGCATCGCTATATTAAGCTCGTTCCTCAACATCTATTCGATCCAACATAACTTTTCTAGCCATATCGATCTATTCGAAGGCTGCTCGCTAACTTCCGAAACACAATACTTACTCGCTTAGACTTACCCTCAACACGCACTACCTCATTCCTTATCCTTTTTATGCGACTTCTTTAGGGTCATCCTATGGGACTTCAACATTTACTTGATTTGGCGGTCAAGTCTTCTAGGGTCATCTGCCCCGAAACTACGCTCGATAATTGAAGATCATCAACGAGGGACAGTTACAACGAACCATGCTATATCCTATCGCGGAGCCAAATCATTTCCCGACATTTCCTATGCAACTTTACCCAATCCGATATACTTTACCAATCCGCAATTTACCTATCCCCCGCGCAACTGATGCGCCGCTGCTATTCGAATCACTCGTATACTACCGTCAACTATCTTTGCCAGTTGTATGACATCTACTCGCCTCAGGTTCGAGTTTACCTATCCGTAATCACAGCTCGACACGTTCCGTACTCATCAAAACCATCCTCGAACAATTTTTGCATCAAACCACAAGTCCATATCAAATTTGCCACGCCTCGCAAGTTCGATCATCCCCGCTAGATGAATCACCATACCAGCGCTCACGCGAAATGATCGTTCTAATTTGACGTGACGCATGTGCGAGGCTGGTGTTGCGCTCGCTCAAGACAAGAATGTCAACATAGTGGTTATCCACGAATCAATCAAGCACCTTTGTTTTCTTCCGAGTAACATCCATCGACTCTCAATTTCTCTGAAGCAGCCCTACCGTTATCATCCCAATTGCCATAACTTAACTTGCATCTTGTTCATCCAACAACAATGCTCAACATAATTTTCGTTCATTTGATCAGAGTATCCCCGAGTTATTGCATATCGTCTTTGATACGCCTCAATACCATCGTCGATATGCATAACTTGAACATCTTTCTTTCTCATAAGCTCAAACCCGTTGCAATCATTGCCATTATCCGAACTCGAATACGAATCAAGTCTCGCACTTATCAAGATCCATTCAGTTGTAACTACTTAACATCGTCGCGACACAATACTCTTTATTTCATATATCCATTCTCATATCCCTAACTCGTACTTCCAATCGTGCTACCGACTCATCGCACTAACCCAAATCTGTTCGCACAATTTCTCCGTACCTACTCAATATAAGTCCGATCGGGTCGACTATTTCCTCAACGTAACATTCATTCGCTATGGTCGGCCTATCGTTCAACTTATACTTAACAAATCCTCGTTCGACGTATCCATAAATGCGACTTCGCACATAATCGTTCAACTTAATTTACCGAAGCATACTTGCATCGACTTCTATCAAGTCTTTCTCACTCAAGTCTCGGTACTACTTCATCCGTTGAGGACAAACATATCGTAACAACATAATCATCTCGACGAAATCTATCGCAAGTCACCAACCGACTTAACGTCACTATCGCTAAGTGGTATTCCATATACCACTCAGGATCGAGCCTATCATTATTGACACAATACTTCACCATGCTTGCTCGCATAATTGGTATTGCATATACCACTCGAAATCGAGTCATTACTCGACATCACATTTCGCAGAGATCCGACTTCTATCTCAACTTAACCGTCCCATATGGCGATCCTTCTGATCCCAGCTCTAACGTTAGCTCAAGTTTGACACACATTCGATCTTAACCGTACCATGGCGATCATTTCGATCACACCCGCAATATTCGCTTATTCAAAGCTCAACGCGATATTCGGCCAACATACATGTTCGCCTACTCAACACGATTTAGCGACCAACTCGACTCGTACTATCGCATCCGCGATCTTTCTGAATCCCGCTCGTTGCAACTCGTGCAACAACTCATTCTCGATACTTAAGGTCTTTACTCGATCCACGCAACATATCGCTATCCATCCGCATAGCCATACAACACGCATCATACCATATCGACTCGTTGCACCGATACAACGAACGATTTACAACTTGCTGCACTCCGTGCAACCAACGACACATAACCACTCACATAGCTACATAATACGCATTGCCTCACATATCGATCCGTTGCACTTCGTGCAACCAACAACACATATCTCTCGCACTTCGTGCGACCACTCACACATATCGTTGCACTTCATACAGCCAACATCACCATATTCGTTGCACTTCGTGCGACCAACATCCCATAACCCGTTGCACCTCGTGCAATCAACACTCTCCGATGGCACCCGGAGATCACGTAATAGTCACGACATACTTGTGGCAGACGTACGTAACTTAATATAGACTTATTGTATGGAACATCCAATGTAGTGTCGAGCAGATCCATGAGTCATGCGGTTGCGGAAACAACTTAGAGTCAACTGAATTCGATAGCGAAGCAACTGAGGGTCAAAGAGATTTATGCACGGTCCAGAGGATGGAACCGCTCTGATACCAACTTGTCACGCCCCGACCCGGGAAATCGCTCGTCCTCGCTAGATTTTACCCGAGTCATCGTCTTCGCTGGGGCGTGATGCCGCACGAGCCTGGAGTTGCACTCGTGCAAGGCAAGATGACAGGTTCACACAGAACTATCTCAAATCGATAACATAAGCAGCGGAAGGAAACAAAGTAAAACATAAGAATCTCTTTTATTCATATTGAACTGAAGGTTACAAAGGCTCTGAATAACCCAACATAAAATGCCAATTGGCTACAAAGCTCATGATCTCTCTAGCTCACAAAGGATTACACTGTTCCATACATTATGTCTCTTTATAGCCACCAAGTAGTCTTCGGCCGAACATCTCCATCTCGCAAGTCCGAACGCCTATGCGAAAGCTCCTCTTGAACGCTAAGGACTCCATGCCTCGGCACGTCCAAGCCAAGCTCCGCCCCGAGCCGATCATAACCTGACCTGCACATAAACTAGTGGGGGATTAGTGCTTTCATCCTCGCTTCGCACTGATCAAGACCCGCTCGCACCCAAACCAAACACTTATTCATTTAGTGAAACATGCATCTTACTTTGTGGTCTTTCTATTTAGCCTTAGGATCAATTTCATGGCAAACATAGCACATAACTTAAATGTGTCCTACACCGTGTTCTTGCAGCAGATACAGTTAGACATAATCTGAAACATAAACATAGTGTTCGTGCTCATCTCGTCCCGTTTCCCTTAGCCTGCAGTGGTTAGAACTTAGCATAAGCAAACATAATCGGTTCGTGCAACCGGCCAATCATAAACGTAAAGATATGCATAATGGGTAGCAGGCCCTGCGCCTGCACCCAGCTCTCATCTCAGTCTACCGGCCCTAACTATATGAAGGTCACGGTGTTTCGCACCGTAATGGACTTGGCATCTCATATGTGTAAGCCTACAATCGCTTCGATACGGGTTGCTAGCCCAGTATCCGAAGGATCCCAAACTTACGGATATCATAGCTTATCACAGCACTGGACGGTCGCAATCCGTCCGAATGTTGTGCACCATAAATACCACACATAATTCCCTTCTAGGTCGAACGGTCCCGGCGCCCCGGCGTAACCGTTCGAGGGAAGCCGTACCCGTGTACGGGCCATCCGAGTCCATTGACCATGCAATACGCGCCATAGCATACAATCCATAGCATACCAACCGATCTCGTATTCCATAAACATAGTCTCGCACATAAACGGTTTCCCGTGCCATAAACGGTTTCTCGTGCCATAAACATATTCGCGTCTCATAAACATAATCCACCATTCATATGGGGAGCTCCGTCGGCGTTATGCCCCAACACATCCATATTGATGCACGACGCCCAACGGCTTAGTCATCTCATACTCGTATTCAACGCGTACCATTCTTAAGTTATTCTCATAGCATAATTCCATATTACTTAGTCTTTTCGTAACATAAGTGCCCGAAGGCACGCTCAGCACCGTATTCAATGTTTTACGCCTAGTGTTCAATGTTCTCGGAGCCGTGCACATGATGCACATCTCATTATAATCTTTCAATGTTCTACCATGATTGTCCTACCACGACCCGTGCACTCGATGCACGTCGCTTCAATTGTTCGATTGTTCAATGTTCTACCTTAGTGTTCGACGCATACTTAGACACTTACTCGCCGAGCCATGCTTGCTTACTCAATAGCAACTTTATGCATACCATAACATACTTTATTAGACGTAAAGGAATAGGGAGAGAGAGTTAAGAACCCGCCCACCTTAAGCCGATACGCCTTGCCGCTTTGCCGATTGAAGCGTCTCGCTTCCATAACTCGATCGCATAGCTAACTCCCGGACTTAGCCATTCCTTTGAACTACTCGGTTGGTTTGGCCTATCACGCCCATACCACGATCTGTAATCCAGCATAAAGGCATAGCCTGCACACCAGATCAACTAACATTAGCACTTGCTCAAATGGAACTTATCCTTTGCATCGATTCGATTCATAGATTCCAACCGACTCAAAGCTTACCTGTCCAACGTAACTCTTGCATCGATTCGCATCGATACTTCATTGGGTCAACGCAACTCTTCAAGTCAACGACTCATCATAATGCACCGAGCGGAGCGGGGCATTACACGAGGCACTCGCACCGATATAGTCTTTCAATGTTCTAGCATGCTAACTCGTGCGTGACGGCACGGAATGACTTATGCACTGGGGCACTCGTCGATACAGTTATCCCATGTTCTTATGGCTTGCGCACAGAGGCGCTCGCCTTTGCGATATTCAGTGTTCCATAGCGACTCATACATTAGCTGTACGATTCATTTCAATTGTCCTATCTAGCATTCGACACGCACTATGTTTATCTCTCTATCGAGCCACGCCCGTGGCGTTGATAGGTTAACTCAACATACAATGATATATATTTTACTTAGGCATGAAGGAGTAGAAAAGAGAGTCAATGTCCCCCCACCTTGAGTCGATACGCCTTGTCGTTTCGCCGAGTCGATGCGACTCGATTTCATAACTTCGTTGTACGACAACTCTTCTGACTTAGCCATTCGAGCACTTCGTGCTTCATTAAATTATACGTCCGTTTTGGCTTACCGTGCCCAAGTCTCAGTCCGTCACAAGGCGACGATTTACTTTCGCGAAACCTTTACTGAATAAGGCAGAATGCCGACCTCTAATATTTCAGCGTAAACGTATAGCCTGCACATGAAACCAACTAAAGTTAACACTTGCATCGATTCGGACTTGCGCCTTGGTCGATTCGATTTCTTAGAATCTTCGAGCCGTCTCAACGCACTTATCCTTCGGGGCAACGCAGCGCTTCGCATCGATTCAACTCGATGCATTCTTTGGGACAATACAACTCTTTGTATCGATTCGCATCAATACGAAATCGGGTCAACGCAACTCTTCGAGTCAACAACTTAGCATAATGTACCGTGCGGAGTGGGGCATTACTGCAAGCATTCAATGATGCAACAGGGACGAGAGACGTATGTCGATACACGTTGTCCATAAAAGTGTCCCTATCGAAACTGTCGTCAGAAAAGTTGTGTAGCGGCTGAGATCAGGATACACGATGTTCGTGAAGGCATCCCTATCGAAACTGCCGACAGAAAAGCTGTATGGCTGCTGAGATCGATATAGAAACAAACAACATTGTCATAAGTCTCATTTTCGATTGGTCATGACAAAACTAAATAAACTAAGTCATACAACCTTTATATATTTTTGTTTAGTTTTAAGATATCGTATAATATTCAACTTTTACGTTTATGTTTCTATTTTAGACGATCGGCTAAGTCACCCGTTAAGACGAAACCAAAATACTGTCATGAACAATATAAAGATCTAGATCAAAACGTAGATTTTTAATATTATATAACCCTAAAACTAAATAATCCTATCTAAAAGCATACGCTGAGGATATATATCATCCACCACACATGCACATACACGTATACAAAAGGAACACGTGAAAGAAAAGAAAAAAAAGGTTCAATAACATGTTATGTGTTATATAAGGCTGTGTTTGGTGGGAAGAATGAAAAAGTGGAAGGAATTTTTTTTTGTAAGAGATACACTTTCCAACAGTATGTAAATGAAAGACTATTTTCTTCCTTGTGTTTGGTAGGATGGAAGGAAAATATAAGTGATACATTTTTTTGTTTTGTATATAAACATAAATTTTTAAATTCGAACATGTAAATCTAAAACATGTAAATCGACATAGGATCTTGATCATATAATTAGTCACTATAAATCACAAAATCATACCGGAATCCATCTTTTATTTTGATGTGAAATTCTCCTTCTCTCTCTTGGCCTATTTTATAAGTTGTGTTTCTTGAGATGATCCAAATTATGGAATTTGGGTTCATATATAGGCAGAGAGAGGGAACGAATTTTCACATTCGTGCAACCTTTCATCAAAGGTGCAACAATTCACTAAAAGTTTGCAACCGTCCATCAAAGTTGCAAATGGTAGGAATCTTCTAATTTAACCAAACATTTATTATTCAGCAATTACCTAATTTAACCATGATATAAAATATGGACCACATGTTAATAAAAATTTTATGAAGTTAGAGATACACAAATTTCTAACAGTCTCCCACTTGGTCCATATAACAATCATATTTATGGTTTCATATAGGATTCATAAGGCGCGCATAAATGCTGAAATAATAAACTTTAAAAGGTTTGTCTTAATTACCTCAGTTAATTGAATTATTGATAAGAGTCCTAGCGGTTCCATATTAATTAAAGAACATGGTCCCTTCCATGTACCACATGTAAGCCCCTAAATATTTTAATTATTTTAAATAAGGATTTTTAATTTCAAATAGCATTTTTATCCTTAAAATAAATTATTATAATTATTAGGAATTTTCTAGAATTTTTAAATAATTTTTAAATAGTTTTAAAGCCTAAAATACCATTTTGCAATTTATTAAATTATTTTAATAGCTTTTTGTAATTATATTAAATGTTTTAAGCCAGTATGCAATATTAGATTTGTCTGTGCAAATTTATATTTGCACAGAACACAGTGGGGGCTAGTTTGCAAATCTAGAATTTGCAAATAGTTAAGACGGTGGGCTTTCTTGTAATTTGCGAAACCGAGGGGATTTTTCTGCAAAATTTCCTCCGATCACCGCCTTCTCTCCGTCATCTTCTCCGGCGATTAGCCTAAATCCTAACCCTAATCAAAACCCTAATCTAACACTCGACCCAGCTCTATTAATAGACCCCCAGTCAAAACCCTAACCCCATTCACCACCCCCGACCACCCTAGCCACCGCCCTAGCCTATTTCTTCCCCGACGAACTCGCCTATATTTTTTCCGACGCACCCCTACGTCTCCTCCGCCGTAGAGCACCTCCGACAGCCTTCGCCTATCGAACACGTATGTGTCATTTCTCCTATGCTTCGTGTCGTGTCTCGTGTACACGTGTGTAGACTCGTCCAGTGTCGAGTAGTCCAGTGGTGAGCGTGGACACGACGATTTCGTGTCGTGCGTATCGTGCTAGCTGCGGACACAGGACTCGTGTCTATTTCGAATACTCGTGTTCCTAACTGTCAGGACACGGGTTTAATATTAAATGGGTAAACGGGTTTGGTTGTGTTATTGGGTTTAAACCCGCACAGTAACGAGTTTTATTTAATCGGGTTTACTGTTTAAAATGGGTTTGAGTTCGGGCCCAATGGGTTTTGGGCTGGATTTTATATATATATATATATATATATATATATATATATATATATATATATATATATATATATATATATATATATATATATATATATATATATATATATATATATATATATATATATATATATATATTTTATACATATATACATATATACATATATACATATATATATATATATATATATATATATATATATTTTATATATATATATATTTTATATATAAAAAAAAAAAAAAATATATATATATATATATATATATATATATATATATATATATATATATATATATATATATATATATATATATATATATATATATATATATTTTATATATATATGTGTGTGTGTGTGTGTGTGTGTGTGTGTGTGTGTGTGTGTGTGTGTGTGTGTGTGTGTGTGTGTGTGTGTGTGTTATTATTATGTATATATATACATATATGCATTTACTAAATTATATGTATATATTTCTATGTATGTAGATATAATTTTGTGCTAATGTTATTATGTATAAAAAAATAATAATAATTTTGTGCTAATGTTATTATGTATAAATTTACAAGTTATTTTATTATTTAATTTTATAACTTGTATATTTCACTACTTTAATATATATATTATTAAAATGCTTTAATATTCATTTATATATATATTTTTAATATATGTATTTTTGTATATCGATTGATTACGGCCATTTGATTCCAGACCTAGCATGGGTTCTGTGGACTTAAATGAGCCTAAATACATTCAAGGCATATATATATATATATATATATATATATATATATATATATATATATATATATATATATATATATATATATATATATATATATATGTGTGTGTGTGTGTGTGTGTGTATATGTGTGTGTGTGTGTGTGTGTGTGTGTGTGTGTGTGTGTGTGTGTTATTATTATGTATATATATACATATATGCATTTACTAAATTATATGTATATATTTCTATGTATGTAGATATAATTTTGTGCTAATGTT
Source organism: Iris pallida (assembly GCA_029216955.1). Taxonomy (NCBI): domain Eukaryota; kingdom Viridiplantae; phylum Streptophyta; class Magnoliopsida; order Asparagales; family Iridaceae; genus Iris; species Iris pallida. The sequence continues at coordinate 25,051 of JANAVB010041219.1, forward strand.
ATTATGTATAAAAAATAATAATAATTTTGTGCTAATGTTATTATGTATAAATTTACAAGTTATTTTATTATTTAATTTTATAACTTGTATATTTCACTACTTTAATATATATATTATTAAAATGCTTTAATATTCATTTATATATATATATTTTTAATATATGTATTTTTGTATTTCGATTGATTACGTCCATTTGAGTCCAGACCTAGCATGGGTTCTGTGGACTTAAATGAGCCTAAATACATTCAAGGCATGTACGAGTCATATCGGACTTGGTTCATGGCCTTGGGTCCCGTATCTGGACTCCGGTTCAATTCCGTATACGTGGATAAAATATTAAATAATTAATTATTTATTTTCCAGAAATTATAACTTGCTATATTTGAATTTTTATATGTAATTTAAGTCTGAAAAAATCTAGAAAAAATTGGATTTAAATACTATGTTAATTTAGCTAATTTAATATAATTTTTCCAGGATTTAATTTATAATTTTGGTATTTTATAAAAATAGAAAAATAGAACTCAGTTTTAGGGTACTTATGTTTACTGATTTTTAATAAATATCTATGAGGGTTTCTAAATTCCATAAAAATTAGTATAAATTTCTATAATTAACAAGGATCATTTTGGTACTTTATTTTATGTATATTTGAGCTTTTTGCCTGACTTAAAATTTATTGGAATACAGTGTACAGTCTGATTTATTTATTGAATAATTACGACTTACGATGTATTGTGTGACTTTGGGATATTTTAGTGTTGAACCTTACCCTATCATAGTATAAAGGCCCTAGAAAGTCGGTTTAGGTATTGTGTCACCCCACATTGGTCTCCTATGCTAAAGTCATCATTTGGCTAGGCATCCAGTCAGAAAGTCATGTCACACCACTAGTGTCCTAGTATTTAACTTAGTATAAAAACTAAGTTTATGTATCATTGTTACAGTGATGAGACACCAGGATATCTATAGTTTCATATACATACCCTTGCTTTGCTCGAGGCAAGTACCTCTGCAAACTTTATTTAGTGCATATAATGAATTGTGTATAAACCATGTTAAATACCGATACCTAAACTGTAAGTCATATCTCTCCATATTTTACATACTTTATACTGCTCTCAGTATCCACCATGTTTTATACTATTCTCGTATCTCTCACATGTTTAGAATTTGGGTTATAGAAAAACTGATAGTTGAGTACGTGATCATACCCCCTTTACCGTACTCGAGTAAAGTTTTATTTTATATGTTACTGCACCGTAGGCCTTTTTCTCAAAGCAGTATTTGTGCGTATGTACATCTATCGCCGTATCACTTATGCGGAAGTACATTTCATTTACATGTGCCCCCGCACATTGTACACCTATTGACGATCACGTACCTGCTACAGTTTTAAACACTACATATACATCTGTCGCTATGACATATGCATCCTTGCCATGATAGATTGTGATATGCCATGATTCATGTTTATTACACTTTAGTTCATGTCACGCTCCGCTCCAGTAGGAGCGATCGTCCTCGCTAAGGCGTGATGCCGCACGAGCCTAGATTGCGCTCGTGCAAGACGGGTTCCATAACGGCCGATTACAGCGGCTGCGACGGGGTCGTCGCACAGAAGTCCCAAGTAGAGACATTGAACATGCAGCAGAAATTTAGAACAAACACAAGTTATTCAAAATAAGCTCTTTATTGATATTGAAACAAAGGTTACAATGGGACGCAAGGCCAAGATTACAAGTCGCTCAAGCTCACTCATCTCACATTACAAGTCACTCAGCTCTCTCTCATCTCTCAATACATGTCTTGAGCCAGCGGGTGCTTTGGAAGGCAACATCCATACATTATGTCCTGTATAAGTTTTGACTCCATGCGATCGCACGCTTCGAATTGCCAAGAAACTCTGTGCCTCGACGCATCCAAGCGAGCTCCGTGCCACGAGCTTCTACCTGTGCCTGCATATGAAAACTATGTGGGTGTCAGTACTCAACTGTACTGGTGGAATGAGCTCCTCGTCCACCCATACAAAACCAACACGTTTGATTTACTTTGTGCAACATAACCCTTTTGATTGTCTTTCTACTCTTGTCTTAGGATTATTTTAGGACCGACGCCTTGGCCTACTTCGTGTCTTTAGACCATCCCGTGCTTGCAACAACAACGTTAACCTATCAAGTCGTGTTTGCCTTACGGCTCGAAATCAAAGACGCAACTACTCGGTGAGACTCCTTTCCCCTGTGACCGTGCTACAAGTCTATCGTGCCATGCCTCGCAATTCAATAAGACTTAACCATATCGTCGCCTCGCGGCCCTTGCTACTTTGATCACCAACTGACCCAATCAAGACTTCTGGGCTAAGTATCACTCGACCGACTTGCCTTGTGGCTATTCCTGACTTAAACTCGAACAACTCAAACCCAACTTATACAACTCACATATCAACACTTGAGACTCAATGCCACATCTCGTGCCAAAGCATGTCGCCTATGTTGTAGCCATTCTTAGGCCCAAATATTTATGTTCTAACTGTACACACATTCAACAACTCAACTCAATCCAAAGGCACACACGCGGATTGCCGCCCGTGCCGACTCATCCATATAAATTGGTCACTGACTCCCAGAGCCATCTTGGACTCCTCTAGCTTTTGTTAGATGGATGCCCTTTCAGTGCGAGTAGCTTGCCCCGCTGCAAGTCTCCGCCTAACCCGTGCCCAGCACAGCTAATTACTCATTTCCAATCACGGCCGCAATGGTCCCGTGGCCGCCGGGTTGCCGTGCAGGGAAACGACCCACCTTGTCGACAAGTTGTCCATGACCATGCAAGACTCGACTCAAACTGACGTCTCACACAGTCATGCTACCTCTAGTATTACCTTCTCTTTTAGGGCCAAGTTTAATACTTCTCAAATCTGAGACCGCCTCGACGACCTATAGTCGCGAGCATTCTTCCTTCTTCTGAGACCGCCTCGACGACCTATAGTCGCAAGCATTCTCCTTTCTTTCCCTATCATTTCATTCTTTATTGTCCTTTTTCCAATCTCAATGAATCAACCGTAGCCCGTGCCTTAAACACTAAGACCGTGCATCGTGCCTTAAGCCAACGTGTTCTACGCAACACTACCGCCCGAGTCATACTTTATACGACGGGCCTTGGGATCGTAGGACTACTCAATTCATGAACGCCTATTTGTTAGTCCTTGTCTTACTTAACTTTGTGACAACTTGACGAGCAAAGACTGCGTCAAGCCTTGCATCGTGGGAACGTGCCGTGCACGCATTCGACTTCGAACGACCAAGTCATTTGGGTGCCTAGACTTATGTCACAATCCGTTCGACGCAACTTAACTCATGGACAAACCAAGGCTATGCCAAGCCTTGGACGATGGGATCGTGCATGCTTTATGAAGCATTCATGCGGGCGACTCCTATGACTTAGGCTACGTTCATAACTTCGCCTACTAAACCAACTTTCCTTCTCCCAAGTCACGGGACGAAGGATCGAGTATCATTTTCAAAGCACGTTGTGCACCAACTCTAAGCTGACCGTTGGACCTTTCCATATTCTAACTCAATTCGACCCGTCGGAATTATTCCCTTAGCTATGTGGATTCGTCTATTTTATTATCAAGCCTACTTGTGCAAGTTAAAAACATGCGAATTATTATGTGAAGGCTAAGACAAGGCAAGTTCACCGAAACTACCCCACCTGAGCGAGCGAGCGCCTCGACCGAGCGATATCTTCGAGCAGCCATTGCAAGGCTAAGTCCGAACGCCGTTGGCATTCCGATTCCTTCGATTGACTGAGCGGGACGGGGCACTACAGTTCATTTCATGCTTCGTATATTTAGTTTGTTAGAATCAGTACACTACCAAAATAAGTCATATTACCGACGTAATTAGCGACGTTTTAAGAAAACATCGTAGGAAAAAAAATAATTTAGCGACGTTTTTTTATAACGTCGTAAGACGTCATTATTAGCGACTGACAGCGACGTTCTGCGACGTATTTAAACTACGTTTGCATTTTAAAGAGCTCACGTCGTGTATAAGTCGGTAAACGTCGCTAATATTAGTGATATTAGCGACGTTTACTGACGTATTTATTACTTCATCGCTAATATTACTAATATTAGTGACGTTTACCGACGTTCTAATATGACGTCGCTAAATTGAAAATATAGGTCAGGTTCGAGTTTTCATTCCCCCTATTATTTTTGCCCCTAAATTTCTTTCATCCTTCCCCCCCTCCGACCCCGATCCGGCGACCCCACCCCCCTCGGCCCCCGACCGACCGCCCTCGGCGACCCCCACCGACCTCGGTGACCTCCACCCCCTTGGCGACCCCTCTCCTCTCCCCAACCCAAACCATTCCCTCTCCTCTCCCCAACCCTCCCCCCCCATCAGCTCCCCGACCCCCTCCTTCGGTGACCGCCGCTCCCCGACCCCCTCCTCCGGAGACCGTCGACCCCCTCTTCCCCCTCGCCATCGCCGTGCCCGATCCCTCGTTCGAGCGTCCCTCCCGTTCGCCAGAGCCAACTCCAGCCACCTCCACCGCCGCTCCCCCTCGCCGTCGCCCCTCCTCTCCTGCCACGGTTGATCAGGTAAACCCTAACCTTAACCGTGTTTTTAATGTTTTAATTAATAATCAAGTCATGTTCAGACCGCTCTAGACCCTCTAGCCATTGGCAATGCCAAGGACCCAAACTAGCACCCGTGGAATAGACTTGACAAACCAAAAGTCCCATTCCTATAATTTCTTGTGGCAACAACATGCCGACGATATGTCGTTCAGATAATATTTTGCCCAGTCACCAAGCAGAGTGACTTGGCTAGTTATGAGATTGTATTTTAGGACACCTTATTATTGCTCATATTTGTCATATCTTTGTTACTTGTTTGGATTGAGATATAGCATGCTCTAGGACAAGAATATCGGATTATAGAGTTACCCCATTGTCTTTATAGCATGAACGTATTGCGAGATGGTGATGCAGTCCATAGTGCGTAGCTAGTCGTATCATACCCAGCTCTCTAGTATTCTTGTTCAAGGATAACAATTGTTAGGAGGCTCAAAGCGGACAACAACTGTAGAGATGATGAGTTGAAGAGATGACGACCATGGAGCACTTTCCACCGTCGACAGACTAGAGGCGGTCGTCACCAATGGGCTTAAGGCAGTTGGCCAATGAATTCGTCATCGTCATCGCTCGCATGCCTCGACTGCATGACACCACATTACGTCGTCATTTCACCTCCGTCGATTGCGACAAACATCGTCGAGCCTAAAATCTGTGAGCATTACCCCCCTCTTATGTCATCACCTCATCTTCTCCTCTCCTTCCTATCAAGAATTGGGAAGAAAAGTTCAGGACATGAAGAAAGTTAGATTTAGGGATACAGAAGAGGTTAGTTAACGTCTTAGAAGGGTATCCCTGACCAAGCAAGGGCAGGCTCAACATAGGTCTAGGGTGTGGCCTGCTCCTGAGTTTGTCCTATTATTTACCTTATTTACTTTACAATTTACAACCAAATGGTGGCCAGTCAGTAAACTATTGTGATTTATAATTAGGAGATCCCAAATCCTGAACGACACTTTGACACATGTGTAGGGTGTGAAAATTATGACACGCTGACATAAGACTCAGTCAAAGTCACACGCTCAAGGCCATACGCTCAGTCAAAGCTATACGCTCAAGGCCATACGCTCAGCCATGGCCATACGCTCATCCACAGGCCGTACGCTCAATGAATATTTTAATATTTCTAGAGATGACAGCACAGCATGTATTTAATAAAGGATGAATCTGACACTTTATCTTTCGTGCAAAGACAGTTGTCCAATGAAGACTAGCCGTCGTATTGGTTTTCGAAGAGTCGGTTTTGTCTTTTACGAGAACAGCACAGCAGCCCTCATAAATGCAAAGGCCATCATTACTGTCAGTTTTGACAGTCTGTCAGCCATCATATCCGCAGTCACGACGCTCAAAAAGATTTTGTCAGTTATTGGAAGATACGGCGTATCAAAGAAGATTGATGATGGCCACGTGTCTACTTATTCAAACATGCCACGTGTCTACTTATTCAAACATATGACTCAACCAAGTGAGCGTATAGATTCCATACGGATCCTTGCCAACCAAGTGAGCGTATGGATTCCATACGGCTCCTTGCCAACCAAGTGAACGTATGGATTCCATACGGCTCCTTGCCAACCAAGTGAGCGTATGGATTCCATACGGCTCCTTGCCAACCAAGTGAGCGTATGGACTTCATACGACTCCTTGTCAATCAAGTGAGCGTATAGATTCCATACGACTCCTTGTCAATAATGTGAGCGTACCAGCTTTATATGGTTCTACGCTGTCCAAGTCAGTGTGTGCAAGACATGTGCCTTCAAAAGCTAGCGTATGACTCTTCTTCAAAGGCAGGGTATCACAGCAGTTGTATCCAGAATGACTTTCAACGTGCAGTCAACACACGTTCTCACGTGTCCTGCACTCAGTTATCCACTTCTTCAGAAGTTATGCAATGTGGCATTCATGCCATCAATCTCTCCTAAATATGCTCCACTACTTTCAACCGCACGCTAATGTGTCTCCATCAGAATTTGCCACGCGTCCCTGCAGTTATGCACACGTCCAGTAACTACCTGAGCGTATGCTTAAGGACAGTTATCCTGAACTCTATAAAAAAGAGTTTCTTCATTTTCATCAAACACTACAGTTATTGTCAGAGAGAACAGAGAGATTGCCCAGTTGCTGTCCAAGTTCTTCAAAGTTCGAGTTTTCTTTATCGCATCGTCCAAGGGATAAAGTAATCATCTTCTAGATTAGATTCCTACAGTTGTAATTTTCTCAGATACAAAATAAATAAAGTGAATTTATTTATGGAAAACAAATTGGCGACTCTGCTGGGACACTCTGTCTATGTCCCTAAGTCTTCTTCAACAGCCCGAGACGCTTCTGTCACTTCTCATGTTGACAAGAACAAGTCTTCAACTTCAACGAAGTACACTTCGACTTCTCTGAATACGGCAACAGTGGCTTCTCCTAGTCACGCTGACAAAATAGGTTCTTTAACCAAGTCAGCGTGTCCAAGGAAAACCATCTCTGGACACGTCAAAGTCTCTCCTCTTTCTACTCTTACGACAGCAGTCGGCTCTTTAGCCATTAATGACTTTGCGCGTATAGAGGTCAAGGGGCAGCGTACGGCGAAGGCAGCGTATGGCAGCCAACAGCAGGCAGCGTACGCTAAGCCAAAGCCAGCGTATGCTAACAAAAGAGCAGCGTATGACCAGAAGTCTAAACTGAAGTCAGCGTATGCTAACAAATACAGTCCTTTGACTGTTTCTCAGAATCAGGCTGGGGGGTTCTCTTCCACAGAACATACAAATGATTCCCCCACAACTTACACGTCGTGTACCTACCAAGGAGAAAGACTCTTTAGTCAACTCCTCTACTCCTGAGGTTTTTACCTCTGGAGTTAATTTGACTAGTACTTTTACTAGTTCAAACAAAGGAAAACGCCTTTTGGCTACTTCCTCTAAAGATGGATTATTACCAACTCCCAGTTGGAATAATACTCATCTTCCTTCTCTCAAAATTTCTCGATCTGAGAAAGGCAAATTACAAGTATCCAAGACTGATAACAAAGTCATATCTCCGACGGATCTTCGTAATAAGCTTAGTCAGAATCATCTTGGTTCCACTGGGACAAATATATCAGACCCTGATGCAGAATATGCCAAGAACTATGTTGCTCAAATTAATCAGTCTTTATACACTCAAGAACCAAGAAGACGGAAGAACAAAAGACAAGTTTTTACACAGAAACTATCTTCAAGTACTTCCCAATCTGTTCCTACAGATCTTCGGGAGTATTTGCAAAATAAACGGAGAATTGACACTCCATCTGGCAATGATATTGCTCATATCTATCATGAAAAGCATGGTTGCAACTTCCAACCTCGGGTTGTAATTCAGTGTTGTTGTTCACCAAAAAGACGATCTGTTTTCGAACGGATTCAATATGAGCCAATATTGGATGAAGATGAACCTCTTTATGCTTCTGTCAACATGACCTCCAGAAATATTGGAGGTAGCATACGATCTGATGCTGTATCAGATTCTGAAGATGGTGTTTATCTCGGCACCCGATCTAGGACCAGAGCCTTGGCCAAGGTCTCTTCTTCTTCTCATCCAGGTGATAATTCGGAGGTCACAAAGGACTTCCTTGGAGAGTCCAATTTTCCAGCATTGACTCCTGTAAACAGTCCCGGGAAAGATACTGACTCACACAGCGATGATTCAGAACAGACTGTTTCATCGTCTATTCCTCGAATGGTTACTACTTACATGGTGGATGGCAATCATGAACCTTCAACTAGCACTGAAGCTCATGAACAGAGGATTTCTTCCTTGGAACAACAGTTGCGAGCTATGGCAGATACATTAAATGCTATGCACACTCTTATGCAAGCTCAGCATCAAACTCAGCAAGTTCAACAGACAGCCCCTCCAGTTGTATTAAATACTCCTGTTGCTCCAAACCCGGAACCCTCTACTATTCCGGGGGTACAATCTAATGTTCCTGTACAACCCACTCCAAGCCAGTCCGGAGCTGGGGGTGGTATATATGCTGCAGTTCCTTCTCCTAATTACACTCAACAAGTTACAACTCCACAATCTTCTGGAATTGTTACTGAAGAGTTAAGGAATCTCCGAACTCAATTTGAGGTATTTAAACAGAAGGATGGCTTGCAAAGGTTAGGCATCAAGCAACCTTATCCGATAGAATGGAAGCAAGTGTCGTATCCACCAAAATACAAACCTCCGACCATCTCCTTCTTTGATGGGACTACCTCTCCAAGTCAGTTCATTAATCACTTTGAAGTAATGACTGATCAGTTACAACCAAGCGATGCCCTCCTCACTCGGGTGTTCGTTGGATGTCTCAAAGGAACAGCTTATGAATGGTATAGAAGTCTCCCTGATGGGTGCATTACCTCATTTGCTGGTTTTAAACAAATGTTTCTCGAACGGTTCTATGAAGGGCTTAATGACATGACTATGTCAGCCCTCATAAGAATTAAACAGAAAAATAATGAGACTACCGAGGACTTTATTGAAAGATTCAGAAGAGAAGCCCTCAAAATGCCTTTGGAAACTCCCGATGCTGTTACAATCGATACTTGCAAGTCGAATCTTTTACCAATCATTAGTATGTGGACAGGGTCCATCCAGTTCCAAGATTGGCCTTCTTTCATCGTCAGTGCCAAAGCTGCCGAAGTCAGTGCTGAGACCTTCAAAGGTCTGGGGGTACAAATGGCTCCCAAGGAATCAAATCAGAGTGCTAGCAATAGTACTCGACCCAACAATCATAATGGAAAAGAGGCTCTTGAAGTCAATCTCCAGAGCAGTAGTCAAGAGGTAAAGACTACCCAAGCTACTCCAGCTCCAACAAATCAACAACAGAGACCTCCTCGGCCGAAGGAAGAATATTCTTTCGATGATGACGATGTTCAGGGTATTTTTGAATGCTTACTCAAAGGTAACAAGATTCAGTTGCCAGAAATCAAAAAGCCCGATGAAGCCAATAAAACGGATCATCCAAAATACTGTCCATATCATAGAATGCTGGGTCATACAATCCGGTCTTGCTATATATTAAAAGGAAAGATCCAAGAGATGATTAAATCAGGAACTGTGACACTGACACCTAAAGACAAGACAGTCACAGCAAATGTGATTTCGATGCAGTTCGGTGACTTCCCTCCCTTAATGGTGGAAAGTGGGATTGTTCCTATCCCCAAAGTAACTCTCGAAGTTGTGAATATCTCACCAGCACAGAATGAAGGACTTGTTCCTGTTACAACTAAGAAGGAAGAGATCATGTGGATCCACCCAGATTTAATGATGAAGTTTGAGACATCTTCCTCTTCTCCTCGAAAGACTCCTTTATCTAAAAAGAAGCTCAGGAAGACTAAGTCTTGCAATGTGACTTCTAGTTTCACACCCAATTTTTATCTAACCTCTACTTTCATCTTGGCAGAAAATTCACTCCCTACGGAGATAAAATCTGTACCTCAATCTGAAGATAGGTACAAGCCTGCATTTCATCTATACAGTTCACAATCTCGTGAATTAATGGCAAAAATGGGTTATGATTTAGCCACTGCTCCTGGTTTGAACTCAGGCAAAGGACTCCGAGCACCTTTAGCCATCACTATGAGACATAATCAATCTCGTGTTGGTCTTGGTTTCTGGAATGAAGCTCTCATCAAGCATAAAAAAACTAAGAGCAAAATAAAGAATTGCAACATGGTTTCCATAAACCCTGAACCGGAATCTGAAGTCGAAGTTCATGCTGGAACTCGGTCAGGAAAAATATATCTTAAAGATTATGCTAAAGTTTCTGGAGAAACTCCTGATGTCCCTACGGTTACAGTTCCAACACCAGTCTCTACTGAAGAGCCTTCAAATGATCCTGTTGAGACAGTTCCTTCTAAACCAACAGTAGCTGACAAAGGCAAACAACAAGTCCGCTTCGACAAACCATTGAAGAAGTCATCTCCTACAGGACTTGAAAAGCCTTATAATTTTGATATATTGGCTCAACTAGCCAATACACCAGCTAAGTTATCAATCTTTGAGCTCTTACGCCTCTCTAAAGAGACTCGTGAAACTCTGAGTGAAGCACTGTTGCAAGCAAAAACCTGCCTAACTTTCCTCAAGAAGTTGGAAACAGAACCTGTTTCTCATTGTCATAATGTATTGGAATTTATTCCAAACATTACCTTTACGCAGGACGATATGCTGCTAGAGGATAATCGACATGATCGTCCTTTATATCATACAGGATATATCGATTCTATGAAGGTTGATCGTCTACTGATTGATCCAGGATCCGCTCTCAGTATTATGCCAAAAGCTATGCTAGATGCATTGAAGATACCTGTGCATAATCTCTCCAGCACTATCACTACCATCTTGGGGTTCAATCAAGGAAAAAGTGAGCCTTTGGGCAAGATTCGCCTCAAATTTCAAATAGGCGATCTTCGCACTAAAGTCACTTTTTACATCATCGACAATCATGGTTGCTCATACAATGCTCTATTGGGGAGACCATTCTTGCATGAACATAATATCGTTCCTTCGACTCTTCATCAGTGCTTCAAATATGTTGATGATAATGGAGAAGTTCAAAAGGAAGTCGCAGATCTCTATCCATTCAAAGGAGTCGAAGCTTACTTCAATGACGCTCGCATGTACAAAGATGAATACTCAAAAGTCTTGCAAGCTATGGATGACGACGATGAGACATCCAAAGTCGACACCTTTGTTATTCCTGTAAAAGGACGTATTACTCCTCTGCAGTCAACTAAATCATCTGAAGAAGGCTCACTGATAATTCCTGTCAGTGGACGTACTACTGCATTGTCCTCTCAAGCTTCACAAAGTTCGCTGATAATTCCCGTCAGTGGACGCATCACTCCCCCTCCATCTTCTCAGGCTAGACCAGATACTCTAGTCATTCCAGTCAGTGGACGCACTACTTATCCACGATCTTCTTCAAGGGAGCTCACCTCTTCTGAGCCTTTTGTTATCGATCTTAATCGAAACAAAACTTCTGATCGCCCTTCCTCTCCCCCTTTTGTCATTAATTTGACTAAGTCTGATAAGGCTCAGCCTTCTGTTGTAAATACAGTATCTAATATTAATGAAGCATCTCCTTTGCAGTATATTGATGTCTGTAATTATGTACAAAGTTATTTACAATTGCTAGATAACTTAGAGCCACTAACTATAGGAGTTGTTCAAACTCTTCATACAGACGTATCATTGGAGTCCATACAAAAGTCATATTTCGTGGTCCCTATTCGAAAGAAAGGAGAAAATCCGATATTCTTCTATAAAGGACCCCAAAATCCTCCTAATCTGGAAGAAGATGATATAAATGACAATACTGGAAGGTTACAACTACGTCGCTACAGTCAACAGTCCAAAAATATCATCAAGAATATGGGTTATGACTTTAGAACCAGTCTCAATAATGGAAAAGGAAGAAGAATGCCTGTTCGAATTCCTCCATTAAAATACGGAAGGACAAAATGTGGTTTAGGTTATACTGCTCCTACCCCTTTCATCAACATAGTTCATGAAGATTCAAAATCCGATGAAGACGAACGATCTGAGTTTTCTGATTCTCTCTCTTGGGATTCTGATACAAGTATTGGCGATCTCCATCGTTCTATTCTATCCATCAATATGGTCTCTGTTGATGGCCCGCAAGAAAATGATGAAGATGAGGATGATTTTGAAATATCACCCGAATCAGAACAATGGGCTCAAAGATTAGATAATCAATGGGAATTCAGGTTCGAGCAGAGAAAACCTCCTACTGAAGATAAATTGATCCAAATTGATGTTGGTGAAGAAGGGTCCCCTAAACCAATATTCATAAGTGAAAATCTTTCAGAAACAGATAAACAAGACATGATCAAGCTTATTCATGATTATATCGATGTCTTCGCTTGGAGTTATGAGGATATGCCAGGTTTAGATCCAAAGATTGTAATGCACAAACTTAATATCATGCCAAATGCTAAACCAGTCAAACAACAACAGCGACGATTTCGTCCAGACATTATGGATGCAATTGAAGCTGAAGTCAACAAGCTTATGGCTTCCGGATTTATTCGAGAGGAACAACATCCTGAATGGGTGGCTAACATAGTTCCTGTCCTTAAAAAGACTGGCAAGATCCGAGTCTATATAGACTTTCGTGATCTCAACGCGGCTTGCCCTAAAGACGAGTTTCCTCTTCCAATTACCGACGTCATGATCGATAACACATGTGGTTTCGAACGAATGTCATTCATGGATGGGTATTCGGGATACAATCAAATCAAAATGTTTCCAGATGATGAAAAACACACTTCCTTCAGAACGTCGATCGGTACATACTGTTATACAGTGATGCCGTTTGGTCTCAAGAATGCAGGAGCAACATATCAGCGAGCAATGAGCACTATATTCCGCAAACATCTCCGAAAAATAGTCGAATGCTATGTTGATGATATTGCAGTCAAAAGTCGACGAAAAGAAGATCATATCCAAGATTTGAAGACTATCTTTGATTTAATGCGTCAGCATCAACTTAAAATGAACCCTACTAAGTCCTTTCTGGGCGTCTCTAGTGGCAAATTTCTCGGCTTCGTCATTACCGCTAAAGGTATACACGTGGATCCCGAGAAGATCAAAGCCATTCAAGAGATGCGTCCTCCACGTACCTTAAAAGAGCTACGAAGATTTCAAGGAAGAATTGCTTATATCAGGAGATTCATTTCTAACTTATCAGGACGCTGCAGACCATTCAACAAACTTCTGAAGAAAGGTGTATCTTTCGTCTGGAACGAAGAATGTCAAAAAGTATTTGACGATATTAAACAGTATCTCATGAACCCTCCGGTTTTGGTACCTTCCGTCTCGGGAATACCATTTCTTTTATATGTTCGAGCCATGGATCACTCTCTTGGTGCATTACTTGCCCAGAAAAATAAAGATGGTCATGAACAGGCTATTTATTATCTCAGTCGCACAATAACAGGCGCTGAACCGCGTTATTCACAAATCGAGAAAGAATGCCTAGCATTAATGTTTGCTGTTCAGAAAACGTGACATTATATTATCGGTCAAACGATTCACGTCATTTCTAGAGTGAATCCCATCAGGATTATGATGAAGAAACCCGGTATTCTCAACTCCAGATTAGCTAATTGGGGAATCTTGTTAGCTCAATATGATATGCATTATATTCCTCAAAAGTCAGTTAAAGGACAAGCTCTTGCTGATTTCTTGGCAGCTCATGCAGTTCCAGAAGATTCTAAATTATATGATGAGATTCCTGATGAAGTACTGGATTCAAATCTGGTTTCTGAAGAAATTCCTACCTGGCGTCTATTCTTTGATGGAGCATCTAGAATAGGTCCTAACGGTGATATTGTCGCTGGAGTTGGGATTGTTCTTGTATCCCCAGAAGGATTAACTATTCAGAGGGCTTATTCTCTGGATCAATCATGTTCAAACAATGTAGCCGAATACAATGCATTGCTCATCGGTCTTCAACTTGCTAAACATCTAGATATTCAATATTTGGAAGTTTACGGAGACTCCAAGCTTATTATCAATCAGATCAGAGGAACATATGAAGTTCGTCATCAAGATTTGATACCTTATCATCGAGCAGCACTCTCTATAGCCTCATCCTTTGAAGGTTTCTTTATTGAACATGTTTGACGAGCCTATAATGCAGAAGCTGATGCTTTGGCTAATCTTGCTGCTGTACTAGCCATACCAATCAGACGTCAGCAAGTGATAGTGGTTTATAATCGAGAACTATTCTGTATTGAGAATAATTTGGCTTTGGCTTTTTCTCACAATCCAGACAAAGATTCTCTCAACCTTGATGCTGAATTAAAGATTGACAAAGTGTCCTCATCTTCTTCTGATTCTACTATGAAATATGTTTTTTCTAATGAAACAGAAGCCATAACTGAAGACTGGAGACGCCCATTTCTAGACTTTGTATTATATGACATACTTCCTGATAATCCGAGTGAAGCAGCGTCTATTCGGCGTCGATCTCTCAGATTTTATTATAATCATACAACAAAGACATTATATCGTCGATCCTACGACTGTCTTCTCCTCCGATGCATCGCTGGTGAGGAAGCACAACAGATTATTCGTGAAGCACATGATGGTGTTTGTGGAGCCCATCAACCAGGTCCTAAGCTTCAAGATCGTATCCGACGTATGGGTTATTATTGGCCCACGATGGTGGCTGACGCCATTCAATATGCTCGGAAATGTAAAGCCTGTCAAATTCATGCAGACTTTATCCATCAACCGTCAGAGTTCTTATACCCAACAGCGGCATCATGGCCCTTCTAGGCTTGGGGCATGGACGTCATTGGTCCTATCAACCCACCATCATCAAAAAGACATCGGTTTATTCTAGCAATAACCGACTACTTTTCTAAATGGGCTGAAGCAATCCCGTTATCTGAAGTTAAAACTTCTAATATTATCAACTTCGTTAAACATCACGTCATCTATCGATTTGGTGTTCCTCGGCGTATTATCTATGATAACGGACCGCAGTTCGTCAGTCAGAAATTTACTCGATTCTGCGACGATCATCGGATCAATAATTTAGCTTCTACAGCATATAATCCAGCAGCTAATGGACTGGCAGAAGCTTTCAATAAAACGATCATCAAACTCTTAAAAAAATTCGTTTCTTCCAATAAACGCAACTGGAGCGAGAAGCTTGGTGAATGTTTATGGGCCTACCGCACTACAGTCCGCAATGCAACCGGATGTACGCCCTTCTCTTTGGTATATGGGTGTGAAGCTGTTCTTCCTCTCGAGATTCAGATTCCTTCTTTGAGAATTGCAATCTCCAATGAACTTACAACAGATAATAATGATCGTTTTCGACTCCAAGAATTTGAAGCTCTAGATGAAAAACGATTGTATGCTCAACAAAATATCGAGCTATATCAGGCTCGAATCTCAAAAGCTTTTAACCGAAAAGTCAGAGTCAGAGCATATCAGAAAGGAGAACTGGTCCTTACTGTCAGACGTCCTATGACTATGATACATATGAGCAAAGGCAAATTTGATGCGAAATGGGAAGGCCCATTCGTAGTAAACAAAGTCTTCTCTAACGGAGCATATCAGCTTGCCTCTATGGATGGAAAAGTCACGATGATGCCTATCAATGGCAAATTCTTAAAGAAATATTATGTATAATATTTTCATCATTCCCTAGCAAATATAAAATCAAAGTTAATTCTTTTCTTTATCTCGATATCGTTATCCCCAGAGGAAACTGATATTCCACCATGTATCATTTTCCCAGAGAATTTAATATTTCATTTTATTAGAGCCCCAGTGGATTTAATAAAGATCTTGTATAGAAAATCATGTCCATATTACCTCTGAATTTTCTATCTCAGTATGTATTATATTTTCTATTTTAGGAAAATGATATCTCGTCTTTTGATTTCCGAGTCCAAAGATCATGGAAAATAGAATTCAAAGATATCTTTATATCTGAATTCTGTTTTCTCTAATCAGTATTAAACTAAAAAAAAAATCTTTGGTTTAATATCATGATAGAGTTGCAAAGTTTATTTGTATATTCTATTCTATTGAAATATGTCATGTATTATTTACCTCTGAACATGTTTTCTACAAAAATGTCATCCACAGAATTGAAATCAAGCCAAGATGTTCATTTCTTTAATCAGAATCAAAACATTGATTACAATTGAATTTCAAAAATTCAGTACATGAAAAATGTAAAAGAACTATTTAGGAGGAGTAATGATCTCCTGAATACGAACGATTACATTATTCATCTTCTCATCATGAGCTTTCTTGATTCGCTCTGCTGTTTCAGCTCCAATCATCCGTTGGTCATATTCTACAATAATAGAGCTACGGCGATTGGTCTCTTCAATTTGATTGGTTTCCATCAATTCTCGCTCCTGCTGTAAAACTTGACAGCGTTCAGCTGCAAATTTACGATCAGTAGCAATCTCTGATTGTTCTTTTTCCACAGAGGCAATTTGCTCCTGAATGCGAGCTAGTTCTTCCCTCAACTTTCTAAGCTCTTCAGCTTTTGACTCTTCATCTTTCTCTAGGCGCTCCATATTCTGACGAATACTTATTATTTCTTCGTCTTTCGCCAGTAGCTCTTTTGAAGACTGAGCAAGGAATTCTGTCAGAGCAATGTGCTGAGCTTGAACTTCATTCTCCAATTGAGCAATCTCAGCTGCAGTCAGAGAATTAATGTCCTCCTTTTTAATCTTCCAATATTTTTGGATGTTTGCTTCTAAATCATTCAGGAGATGTTCAAAGAAGACACATTGAGCCTCATAACCAGATTGTCTCAAAGCTGAACGTGGAAAACTAGTCGCTTCTCGAAGACTCGAAAAGGGCATAGTTTCATCCTTCATAAGTCGTCTTGAGTATGTATCCAGATATGAATAAATAATGTCTGAATACATTCCCATGATCTTTGCTATCCCTGTGTCAAAATCGGGAGTCGCTGCAATAGTTGGAGAAGGAGCAGGAGGAGCCTCTATTCTTGGAGCTGAAGTTAGTGCTTTTGGAGAACTCGGCTGATGTGAACTCCCCTCACCCACATCAGTTTGAACAAGTGGGGCTTGAGTAGAACTCATAGCCGGTGCAGTTCCTACAGCTATTGGAATCAAAGAAGCATGATCAAAATTAAAAGACAATAAAGCTAAGACAAGACAAAACTTTGATGAATAAAATGTTACCTGGAGCTGGTTCATATTCAGTTTCCTTCGGATCATTTAGCCCGGCTCTTAGTCTGTTCAAAGTACTTTCTGATACAGGATTTATTTCACTGCTTCCCGCCCCAGAAGTACTAGGAACTTGAACTTCTATTTCTAGATGCCTCTCCGGCTCTGGTGTCAACCCTGAGTGTTGACCAATGGTCTTCAGTACATCAATTGGAACCTTAGACGGCGATTCATCATCTATCTCCATGTCTTCTTCTCCAGAAGAATAAGACGATGGTTCATAGTCAACTTGTTCGCTTTCTGAAGCTTCAGCAATTGGTTTGAGAGAAGTGGCTTCTTTCACTTATTCTCCCGAAATCAGTAAGTCATTAGCCGTTTCAGTCTGATGCTCGGCCTCTACCGCAGGTTGACTAATTTCCTGCGCATCATCGGCCATTGGTGGAACTGAGCCTATATCAGAAGGCATGGAAGACCCAGCAGTTTCAGGAATCTCTTCTTCAACAGGTTCTGTCTTTACAAAAAAATCAAAAGCAGCTTGTTTTTCTGAAGCCAATCGCATAGCACGATCGGTAGGACTCTCTGCATCCAGACAAATCACGGATTTAGTTTTTGAAACTATCACTTTCCTTCCTATTCTTTTAGTTAATGGAACAGTAGGATAATTGTCTATTGGGTCACTACGTGCTTCATCAACATCTCTGACTCGATTAGAAACAGAAGAATTCCCTGGAATAGTAATTCCTCCGCGACTTCGAGTCTCTGCTCGAGTAGCTCTTTTTGCAGTAGGACCAGCAGCACTTTTACCCCGTTTCCTCTTCGGTGTATTATCAACAGATATACTCTCTTCAGCACTCCCGATGGGTACATGCAATGGTTGATGAAGGTCATCAGAGAAGAAAGTCTCCAAAATATCATCATCAACTTCATCAGTGGCCAGCAGATCTTCTTTGTCATGACAATCTTTAGGCAAGGCTGATTTGGTTGATTTCTTTTCAACATGAATAAAGCTTCTACCTAAGATGCTAAATTTTTCATCAAAGGTATTAGCTGATACATAAAATCTGGCATAGGACGCCAATATCCTAGCTCCTCTCCGATAGCTGACCGGATCTGGCATAGAAAAGGTAGCCCCTGTACCTTTGGCAATGTAATATAGCCAAGCTCTGGCACCATCAATCAGCCCTCCTTGATAACCGAAACATGTCGTTGCATTGCCTACATGCAACTGATCGTAACCAAATTGTCGAGCAAACCTGCTCGGAAGATATGGCTCTAGATAAGTGATGTTGTCACGGCGGCAGATTAAATGAGATGGCCTGATTCTTTTTAGCCATTCATGTTGGATATCATCCAACTCATTAGCACCAACGCCGTCAATCAATCTCCCAGGCATGGTCTCATAACCAGCAGGTGGAGGAACACAAGTGAAGCTCCATAGTTCTCACCTGTTTAAGATAGTTCTGCAATCTGTCAAAGTATCGTATCTCCATTTTGGTATGTGCTTATACCTTTCCAGAAAGGTGTCATCTGGTCTAGCCATCCCAGCACTCATAAGAGATTCGAAATGCAGAAGCAGCCATCCAAATAAATATGTAAAGGGCATTTCTACCCGAGGAAAGGATGTAAGGCTCTTCCTTGCCAGTTCGAACATTCTGTCTGTGTATGCTCTTAACCCAGCATTCAGACGGCAGGTCATTGCTGTCAGTAAATCCATCTTATACCCAAAAACCAGACGGACTGCTGCGAAGACGACTCCTCTGTGCATCCTGTCTGCTGAACAGGTGCCAGGAACTACGAATTTCCTCAGCCAAAGAGATATGAATTCGGCCAGATGACCTTCAGCGGATAATTCTCGGCCACCCTGCTTAATATAGGTCTCTAACCTATCACCGGCTTTGTAGGTGTCTATGTCTTCTTCGATGACAATGTCGTCATGATTTGTCTCCCAGATTAATCTGTTAATCTCGGCTTGACTCAAGGGTTTGAATTTACCGACATACTGATCAGTCTTTTTCTTCTTTTGAACTTCGTCAGTGCGGCCTTGAAACAAATAAGCCATCCACTTCGAAGAATAGCAGTTGGAGTCCCCCTCTCCACCTTGTCCCTTATAAAAAGCCTTATATATGCTGTAATGGCACATTAATTCTTTAAATACATAAAGAATCAATGGGTTGGCTTCAGAGATCTTATTCATTTCATCAACAAAAGGGATATATTCTTCATATGGCAAATCTGCTGTTGGTAGCTGAGAAATATATGCCATTTCATGAAGGGCGAATCCCATCTCGCCCTTTGGGGTCATGAAGGTGCCAGTACGATAGTTATACCTCTCCGCCAATGCCAAGAACAGATCCGGGTTTGGCTTAAAACCATAAGCAGTACACTTAATGGCATCATATAGGCCCATCGCCTTTAACTGTACACCGAAGTTCTGCAGAATCCATCTTACTCGAGCAGTCCATCTTGTATTCTCTGGATTTACCAGACCAGTCAGCCTCATAGACTGTTTTGGGTAGATGGCATTTTTCAGCTGAGCAAATTCGTTTACAAAAATTGGGACTCTGACTGGCTTCAGCAGTGCCGAGTCCTCAGGAGGGATGGTGGCAGGTAGCAGTTCTCGTAAAACCGAAACATGTGGTTCAGTACCACTACGAAATCTTCCCTGATGGTATCCGATCCACCCAGCTTTTGCTTGTCAGGAAGGAGTGATATCCCACTTCATCTGTCTTTGTTGACCCGAGTAGAATAAACGAGCTATATTGATGCTTTTTGTCAAACCAGTCAGATACATGGGCTGATTCGCATCACCATTCCTATGATAAGAGTATGCTACTTTATCAAGAGCAGGCTGGGAGTTCATGTCAATAGCATCTCCAAAAAAGAATGCTGGCTTCAAGTGGGTAACACCATCCACACTCTGTAAGGGCAGTCCACTCATCAAGTTCAGTAAAGTGTCATCTTCCTGATTTGTTAAGAGAGCTATCCTTGTAGAAGGTCCGTCGAATTGGGGAAAACGAACATGTGATAGGTCACTTTTGTAGTTATTTCCTACACATCCTTCAAATTCTGCCTCTTGAGCCAGAATATCCACTGCAAATGAAGAATAAAAGTCTTAGAAATCTTCAACATCAAGAGGTGATAAAGTTTAACATACGCTCAGCTTTTACTAAGCGTACAACTCAACTTACGCTCAGTTTTTTACTAAGCGTGCAACTCAACATACGCTCAGTTTTTACTAAGCGTACAGCTCAACTTACGCTCAGTTTTTACTAAGCGTACAGCTCAACATACGCTCAGTTTTTACTAAGCGTACGGTAGACTTAAAGCTCCACATCAATATACGCTCATTCTATTTTAAAGCGTATGATGGATTCAGAGTTTACTTTTTCTATTCTAAGTGTATGATGAATTTTAAAAGTTCAGTTTATGATCAGTTTGAGCGAATCAGCGTATGGTTGACAAGATGATTATCAAAAATTACGCTAACACAGGAGTTAGCGTATCTCAATGAGACAAGTTGCCATAGCATATTCTTTTAAGATAGCGTATTTTGATATCTCTATCAAAAATACGCGTATCTTGCAGATATACGCTCCAAACATATTTTTCGTAAAAACGAAAAACATGGAATACGGCTAAACCCTAAAAAGGGAAGCGTATTTGCTGACGTATTGACCCTAAAGAGGGATACGCTTTCTGAGTTTTGTTCTAACCAGAGCCCTAAAAAGGGAATAGTTATTGTTCATCATCTTCGTCCTCACCATAGAGAGGTTTAATGGCCGTTCACTGCGTGAAATACGCTGACTGGCCGTCTTCTTGGTGGTGGCAGTGTCGACGGCAGGATAAGACGACTCCTCAAGGGCTTTCCCCTTTCCCTTCGCAGCAGCATCAGCTTTGGGCGCCATTAATGGAGATGGAGTTGAAGATGAAGAAGGAGAAGAAGGATCTTGAGTTTCTGAAAGCTCTTTTCTCTCTCGAAAGCAAAAGCTGTGGTAAAGAAATAAAATAGGTTTTGGAAGACCTATTTATAGAAGAAATGAAGAAGTTCAAACGGCGGATATTCTTTAAACAAAATCCCTAAAGATTTGCACTGATACTGAGGAAGATAACAAACTCATGTCAGCGTGTTATGACTTATTCCCACTTTAAAATTCAAAGTAATTTCGAACTTTTGAAAATCATAAAGTTCGAAAACTTTGAAGGGGGTCTTGTAGGGTGTGAAAATTATGACACGCTGACATAAGACTCAGTCAAAGTCACACGCTCAAGGCCATACGCTCAGTCAAAGCCATACGCACAAGGCCATACGCTCAGCCATGGCCATACGCTCATCCACAGGCCGTACGCTCAATGAATATTTTAATATTTCCAGAGATGACAGCACAGCATGTATTTAATAAAGGATGAATCTGACACTTCGTCTTTCGTGCAAAGACAGTTGTCCAATGAAGACTAGCCGTCGTATTGGTTTTCGAAGAGTCGGTTTTGTCTTTTACGAGGACAGCTCAGCAGCCCTCATAAATGTAAAGGCCATCATTACTGTCAGTTTTGACAGTCTGTCAGCCATCATATCCGCAGTCACGATGCTCAAAAAAATTTTGTCAGTTATTGGAAGATACGGCGTATCAAAGAAGATTGATGATGGCCACGTGTCTACTTATTCAAACATGCCACGTGTCTACTTATTCAAACATACGACTCAACCAAGTGAGCGTATGGATTCCATACGGCTCC
Organism: Iris pallida; assembly: GCA_029216955.1. Taxonomy (NCBI): domain Eukaryota; kingdom Viridiplantae; phylum Streptophyta; class Magnoliopsida; order Asparagales; family Iridaceae; genus Iris; species Iris pallida. Next base: position 47,131 of record JANAVB010041219.1, read on the forward strand.
TTGTCAACCAAGTGAGCGTATGGATTCCATACGGCTCCTTGCCAACCAAGTGAGCGTATGGGTTCCATACGACTCCTTGCCAACCAAGTGAGCGTATGGATTCCATACGGCTCCTTGCCAACCAAGTGAGCGTATGGATTCCATACGGCTCCTTGCCAACCAAGTGAGCGTATGGACTTCATACGACTCCTTGTCAATCAAGTGAGCGTATAGATTCCATATGACTCCTTGTCAATAATGTGAGCGTACCAGCTTTATATGGTTCTACGCTGTCCAAGTCAGTGTGTACAAGACATGTGCCTTCAAAAGCTAGCGTATGACTCTTCTTCAAAGGCAGCGTATCACAGCAGTTGTATCCAGAATGACTTTCAACGTGCAGTCAACACACGTTCTCACGTGTCCTGCACTCAGTTATCCACTTTTTCAGAAGTTATGCAACGTGGCATTCATGCCATCAATCTCTCCTGAATATGCTCCACTACTTTCAACCGCACGCTAATGTGTCTCCATCAGAATTTGCCACGCGTCCCTGCAGTTATGCACACGTCCAGTAACTACCTGAGCGTATGCTTAAGGACAGTTATCCTGAACTCTATAAAAAAGAGTTTCTTCATCTTCATCAAACACTACAGTTATTATCAGAGAGAACAGAGAGATTGCCCAGTTGCTGTCCAAGTTCTTCAAAGTTCGAGTTTTCTTCATCGCATCGTCCAAAGGATAAAGTAATCGTCTTCTAGATTAGATTCCTACAGTTGTAATTTTCTCAGATACAAAATAAATAAAGTGAATTTATTTATGGAAAACAACATGACACAACACTTTGACACACACACACTTTGACACATGACACAACACTGACGCGCACACACTATGACACCTATGTGCTCAAATTTTGGCTAAATTAGGGTATTCTAGATATAAGATAAATAATATGCTAAATTACTACCCAAACTTTATTCTCATATTGATACATAATATTCACAAATACCCTAGTTACAGACATTACTATTGGTGTTATTGGACTCCTAGCTTAGCTTAGCCCATTAAGCCCTAACCCATATCTTATACTTAGTACATGATTATACAGAGTAACTCCTCAATATGACTCATGCAGAGTCACAGTCTTTCTACTGAAGCTAACTCATACAAATATCCATCTTCTTTCACAGTTTAGTTAGTCTACATCTAACACCAACTGTTTGGCCCTCCACATACTAATATGGTTGTCTGAAATAAATCCAACTACCTAATGTTGATTCACCACTTCATAAACCATTCCAACATCATTCCTACTGTTAACATTAGTGCAACCTGTCTAGGTGAGTAATCAATTGGAAACATTAAATTCTTACTCTCAGCTAAGGTTAACATCATTAATTTGACATGGAGAAGGATTCAGTTATGATACTTGACCATAGTGTCAGAGTCGGGATTGTAAAGGATCACTTGCTCGAACCTACCTCTATCCACTTCAATATCTGCAACCTAACATTCTAAACCAACTGATTTGCCAACATCTGATTCAATATGCCTAGGACTATAAGTCCAAAAGTTCTTTTAGTAATACTCTATACTTGACTTATAAAGTTATGTTAGTATAAAGTTGACTCGGTTTAACTTAGATACAATATAGCTAGATACATAATATATAGACTAATATCATAAAACTTGACTTATACAACTTAGAAATGGCTAGTTTGACCAAGTTGGACTAGTTTAGCTTAGAGTTGACTCGGTTGGACTATACATAATATATAGACTAATATCCTAAAACTTGACTTATACAACTCAGCCTTTGAGTGATATGCCGCCGCGATCGCTGCACCAATGAAGGAGGGGATCACTGAGGGGGAGGGGGTCGCCGAGGGGGAGGAGCTCGTCGAGGGGGAAGGAGGCGGGAGAACAAAAATTTTGGATGAAAAAATGAAATCGATCGAGCAGCCAACCCTATATAAAATATTGTAGCGACGTCCTTATGTAGACACGGGTGATATACCGTCGCGATAATCTCTGACCACCGCACGCACAAACACGCGAAACAAAAGTTAGCAATGCGAAAAGAAGATAACCGATAATCTCTGACCATTTAACGTAAAATGTCATGTGTACATATACTGCGGAAAGTGTAGACCGCATGAACTGAAAAACGAGAATTTGGGGATCAAAGTTGTAACAAGTAAAGTTGTGGTTTGGATATGTTCTATTCTTGTTAAGCTCCTTGTGCACAAAGCAAGATATAACGAATGCAGAATCTCTCGAGTTTACGACTCTTGTATGCTCTATACTTGAGTTACGAACTCGATATTTGTTCTGTATTCTCTATTTATAGCTTGCTTTGTGAACAAAGAGCTTACAAGAGTTCTTTTTCCAAAGCACAACTTGACTTGTTCCAGCTTTGAGACCCTAATTTTCGTGCGTCATCAGTTCATGTCGGTCTTCACTTTCCCCAGTAACTTCCTCCAATTAACTCTATCCCTCGGTTGAGCTACTATTTCAAAGCTTTGACACTTGCATATCATTCACTACCTTGATGTATCTATCTTACAGAATTATGGAGATGAATTACTATCTGCGAAATTGTTCATAGATGTATAACCGTCATCCTGATGACATGTGCGGTGTGCGGAATAAATTCATAGAGGGTGTACACCAGTTCCTGCAATTTGCCAAGGCGTTCCCTCAGTACATGGACGGTACCAAAATTAAGTGTCCGTGTGTGAGATGTCGTAACTTGAAATATCATCCAGAAGTGGATGTCACGTATCATTTATACTCGAAGGGTTTAACGCCGAATTACTATCAGTGGAGCGAGCACGAAGAACTTGTGTCTTTAGCATCGGAGTACGAACCTTATGTAGATGTCCACAACAATGCTCCTTACGACGATGGGTTGGTGAACATGGTTTTTGATGCGGTCGGGCCTAGTTTCGATTCGGATGATCATGATGCACCTGAGGAGGCACCGAACCCCGATACTGCGCAGTTCATGGAGTTGCTGGAGAATGCAAGGACTCCATTATATCCTGTTTGTGAGGATCATTCACCGTTGGAGGTGGTTACAAGATTGTTGAGCATCAAGTCCGATTTTAACATGTCGCAAGATTGCTACAACCGTCTTATGGAGTTGCTTATAGAAATATTACCTGAGGGTGCGAAGTTGCCTAAAGACTTCTACCGGTCTAAGAGGATGGTTAGATCACTCTGGATAGGATACGAAAAAATCGATGTCTGTCACAACGGGTACATGTTGTACTACAAAGACGACAAGAATGAAGACGCCTGCAGATTTTGTGGTGTCGATCGCTACAAGGCATATGGTAGAAGAAAGTCTATCGGTGCCAGGAAACCTACCTCTTCGATGCACTACTTGCCGTTGACGCCGCGGTTGCAGCGGTTGTTTATGGTGAAGGAAACTGCAGAAAACATGAGTTGGCATAAGCGAAAACATACCGAAGGAGTGTTGGATCACCCATCTGATGGAGAAGCATGGAAGCACTTTGATCGAGAGTATCCAGATTTTGCTTCTGATCCGCGTAATGTCAGATTGGGTCTCTGCTCCGACGGTTTTATCCCATTCAGACTTTCGGGATCCCAGTATTCGTGTTGGCCTGTGATCGTCATCCCGTACAATCTACCTCCTTGGATGTGCATGAAGACTCCGTATATGTTTCTCACCGTTATTATCCCAGTTCCGAACAATCCGAAAAGGAACATCGATGTGTATTTACAGCCATTGATTGATGAGTTGAATCATCTGTGGGAAGTAGGTTCCAACACGTACGATGTATCTAGAAAACAAAATTTCCAGATGCGGGAAGCACTTATGTGGACCATCAACGACTTTTTGGCCTATAGAATGTTATCTGGATGGAGCACGCATGGTCGTCTTTCATGTCCGTATTGCATGGACAGCACTAAGGCTTTCCGTTTGAAACACGGAGGCAAACCGTGCTTCTTCGATTGTCATCGATAATTCTTGCCGAAGGATCATCCGTACCGGAGGAACATGAATGTTTTTCATGCTGGCATTGTGGAGAAGGCTAATCCCCCGCCAAGGTAGCCCGAATACACGATATGAGAAGAGGTAAAAGATTTACCAAGAGCTATTAAGCATCCTGCTACGGGCTACAAGTGTGACGGATTTGGTCGCACTCATAATTGGACGAAGATGAGTATATTCTAGAATCTTCCATATTGGAGCACCAATCTGATTAGAAATAACCTTGATGTTAGGCATATTGAGAAGAATGTGTTTGACAACATAATTAATACTGTAATGGACGTAAAGGGGAAGACGAAAGACAATCCAAAGACTAGATTGGACTTTGAAGAAATATGTAGACATCCTGCATTGCATTTGATAGAGGACGAAAATGGAAAGTTGAAGCAGCCTAAGGCAATTTTCTCACTGGAGAAGGAGGATAAAGTGAGGCTTTGTAGGTGGATTCAAGGTCTGAAATTTCCAGATGGGTATGTTTCAAACTTGAGAAGATGCGTCGACCTCAAGGAGAACAAACTGACAGGTATGAAGAGCCATGATTGTCACATATTCTTGGAGCGGTTAATTCCGATTGTACTTTAGAAATTCTTACCGCAGGCAGTTTGGGATCCATTGACGGAGCTTAGCATATTCTTCAGGGACCTTTGTTCTAAGAAATTGCTCGTTGATCGTCTAGAAAAGCAAGAGAAAGACATTGCGGTAACACTGTGCAAGCTAGAGAGGGTGTTCCCTCCTGGATTCTTCGACTCTATGGAGCATTTGCCGATTCATCTTTTCTACGAGGCACGTGTGGACCCGTCGAATATCGATGGATGTACCCGTTCGAGCGACATTTGAATCACCTAAAAAGAAAGGTGAAAAATAAGGCTCGGGTCGAGGGTTCTATTTGTGACGCCTATATTCTCGAGAAGATTACAAATTTTTGCTCCTCCTATTTCAAACCTCATGTTGCTACGAATAGAACGAGGGCTCCGAGAAACGACAACGGATATCAAGAATTTAATGATGGAATACTGAAAGTATTCAATGCGTCCGAAAAGCCTTCGAAGAAAATGAAGAAGAGATATTTGAATGACGAAGAGCTAAGGGCTGCTCAGTTGCATGTATTACTCAATTACGACGAGGATGAAGTGGAGAAGCTAGAGGGGTAAGTAACTCAGGATGATGAGTATACGTCATCTCAATATAATAGTATAAGCTAATATTATTGTACTAATCGGCGGTTGCTTCGTTGTTTTCCAGCGCATATAATGATGAATTGAGGCTGGTTAGACCCTACCTAACAGACGAAGCATTAGAACAAGAAATGAGACGTCATTTTCCTTCTTGGTTGAGCGAATATGTAAGTAGCTCGGTAATTACTGGCCTCTTCTAATGCAACTGCGCAATAAATAACTTATTATCTCTTCTTTGATATTCAGGTCGATCGTCTAATTTCCCCCGAGATTGAATTAATTAGAACTCTTGCCAAGGGATCAATTACTTTTGTTAAAATATGGCCAAGTTACTGTGTCAATGGCTTTCGGTTCAAGTCGACAAATGCTCCGATCAGAGACAGCTTTCTGGATCTTGATTCCATGAAAAACAGTTATTTGTGTATCAAGTCTTCGAACTACAAAGACATCGATCCAGGAAATGATTTCTTTGGCATCTTGCGAGAGATTGTGGAGTTGTCATATAATAATGGCAGAGAACCTGCAAAGATCGTGTTGTTCAAGTGTGAATGGTTCGATCCGATTGAAAATCAAGGTTGGAAAATTGACAAGCATGGTCTTGTGGATATAAACTACAAGCGTAGATATCAAGGCTACGAACCGTTTGTCCTAGCAACTCAGGCTCAGCTCGTATACTTCACAGCTTATCCGAGACGGGGAGCAACGAAGTCTGACTGGTGGGCAGTATGCAAGACTAAATCTAGAGATACTTTTGATGTTGACGAAAAAGCTTACCAGGAGGACGAGCTACCTCTTATAACCAATATTGTCGATGTGGACTCTACGGAAGTTACGCATTACACGACACATAATGTAGAAGATGTAGAATTATCCGAAGAGGAAGACGAAGCCGACGAAGGCGAAGATGAAAGTGAAGATGAGGAGGAAGAGGAAGATGAGGTCGAGGAAGACGAACAAGATGATTATTCTGAAGATGATTGAGAGAGATATACTTATCTGAACTTAGATGTTTCTTCTAGAATATATCATCTGGACTTAGATGTTTAATGTAGAATGTATCATCATATGTTGTCTTGGTTATTATCTTGTCTTTGTTGTACTTTCATATTTCTAGTCTCTATTATTTGTTGTATTTTTATATTTCTAGTCTCTATTATTTGTTGTATTATCATATGCTGTTATCAGGTATGGCAGGTCGTCGCGGATCGTTCCGAAAATTAAGGGGGAAGAGGAGGTCATGATCCTCCGGTACTTCCTATAGGTACTGCTAGAGGACGGGGTTTTCCTTCGGTACCTCCTACTGGTACCGGCTCTGGATCCTCGTCGCCGATTACTCCTCCATATCGGACAGTAGCTGGGCCTGCTGGGACGACGTCACGTGGCATATCTCCTCGTCGCTGATTACTCATCAACCCGATGTATCGGGACATGGATTCCATTTATAATCAACAGCCCATCATACATACAATGTTATTACCCAATTCATAGAGGTTGTCGATCCATAATGAATCTCACTCTTTTATGAGTCAAAATAATGCACACTGCATATACATGTCCGTTATTATATCCGGGTTAAGAGCACAAGCATTTATAATAACAGAGGTGTTTGTTCTCTTATGTAGTCAGTACAAAGAGAACAACCTCAAGTGGTCCTGTTCAATACACACAAAGTGTACTAGTGTAAACCTATAGTCAAGATAGACTAATACCAGATTACACTACAACCTTTCCAATAGATTGTCCAAGTCCATCTAGGTTGTGAACTATTTATATACTCCATAGGGAACTGATAATATGATCTTCTGTGTGACACCACACACCATATTATCTACAATATAGAATATCAGACATTTGCATTAATACTTGCAACAAATACAATATGCAAATATTTGCCCATATGATTTTTATTCAAAATTTAAGGAAATAAGGTTACTAAAAAAGTGATGCTTTTAGTATATAACCCTAACAATCTCCTACTTATACTCAAAGCATTGCTTTTCAGTATACTGTTACAAATCTCCCACTTATACTTAAAGCCATGCTACTACACATCTGACTCCCATTCCCTCAACATGACTATCAAAAGCCTTAGCTGGTAAGCTCTTTGTAAAGGGATCAGCTAGGTTGTCGGCTGATGCTATCTTGATCACAGCAACTTTTTCTTTCTTTACGAAATCTCGTATCAGGTGGTACTTGCGCTCAATGTGTTTGCCAGTCTTATGGGCTCGTGGTTCCTTCGAGTTTGCAACTGCACCACTATTATCACAATAAAGTGTAATAGACTTAGGCAAACTAGGTACCACATCCAAGTCCAACAGAAAGTTTCTGAGCCAAACCGCTTCTTTGGCTGCCTCAGAGGCTGCCACATACTCGGCTTCCATGGTGGAATCAGCAATACATTTTTGCTTGATACTCCTCCACACAATGGCTCCACCTCCCAAAGTAAACACATAACCTGAGGTAAATTTCCTGGAATCCCTATCTGACTGAAAATCTGAGTCTGTATACCCCAAGGGAACAAAACTATCTGTCTGGTAAACTAGCATATACTCTTTAGTCCTTTTCAGGTACTTTAAAATATGCTTTACGGCAGTCCAGTGCTCTTGTCCTGGGTTAGACTGATATCTGCTGACCATGCCTACGGCAAAGCAGATGTCTGGTCTCGTACATAGCATTGCATACATTAAGCTTCCTACTGCTGAAGCATAAGGAACTGCCTTCATGTTCTCTATCTCTTTAGGTGTCCTCGGACAATGTTCCTTTGATAGAGCAATTCCATGTCTAAAAGGTAAAAAAACCTTTCTTAGAATTTTGCATACTAAAACGAGTTAGTACAGTATCGATATAAGAAGCTTGGGATAAGCCCAACATCTTTTTCTTGCGATCTCGTAGAACTTTGATCCCAAGGATGTGACCTACTTCTCCCAAGTCTTTCATATCAAACTGTTTGGATAACCATACCCTTACATCAGATAACACCTTCACATTGTTTCCAATGAGCAAGATGTCATCCACATAAAGTACTAGGAACACCACCACGTTTCCGTCATACTTTCTGTATACACATGATTCATCCTGACATTGATCAAATCCATAGGATTTTATCACCTGATCAAAACATATGTTCCAAGATCTGGAAGCTTGCTTAAGTCCATAAATGGATTTCTTGAGCTTACAAACAAGATGCTCCTGGCCCTTTTCAATGAACCCGTCTGGTTGCTTTATATAGATGTCTTCCTCAAGACTTCCATTAAGGAAAGCTGTCTTGACATCCATTTGCCAAATCTCATAATTGAGATGAGCTGCAATAGATAAAAGAATCCGGATAGACTTAAGCATGGCTACAGGAGAAAAGGTATCCTCATAATCGATACCCTCTCTTTGAGTAAAACCTTTTGCTATAAGCCGAGCTTTAAAGGCTTCAACCTTACCATCTGATCCTCTTTTTCTCTTATAGACCCACTTGCATCCAATGGCTTTTACACCAACGGGTGGTTCTACAAGCTCCCAGACCTGATTAGAATCCATAGATTCTATTTCAGATATCATTGCTTTTTGCCAAGACTCTGCATCTTTATCTTGGAGTGCTTTATTGTAGGTACAGGGATCATAATCTTGTTCCTCAGGGACGAAGTCTGACGACTCTCCCAAGAACATATATCTATCAGGTTGTATCATAACCCTCCCACTACGACGAGGCACTATCGGTTGTGGTATAACATTTGTGACACGTTGTGCAGTTATTTGTGGTTCATCCTCTTGTACTGTTGGTACTGAAGTACTTGGTGTCTCACGTCTCAGTTCTTCTAGAACAACTCTACTTGTGGGTTTATGGTTCATCACATAGTCTTCCTCTAAGAATCGAGCATTGGTGCTAACAATGACCTTCTGATCCTTAGGACTATAAAATAAACCTCCTTTCATTCCTCTTGGATAGCCTACAAACAAGCGTACTTCTGTACGAGATTTCAACTTATCTGCTTTTCCATTCAGCACATGTGCTGGACTACCCCAAATGCGAACATGTTTCAGACTAGGCTTACGCCCAATCCACAGCTCTGTGGGAGTAAGAGGTACTGACTTAGAAGGAACCAAGTTCAAAATATAAGCTGCAGTCTCTAAGGCATATCCCTAAAATGAATCTGGCAAATCTGAATAACTCATCATTGATCTAACCATCTCCATAAGAGTTCTATTCCTTCTTTCGGCTATACTATTCTGCTGGGGCGTTCCAGGTGCAGTCAATTGGGATGCAATCCCAGCCTCTGATAAATAAAACCTAAACTCTCCAAAGAGGTACTCGCTACCACGATTTGATCGTAATGACTTGATACATTTTCTATGACGTTTCTCCGTTTCAATCTTGTACTCTTTGAATTTCTCAAAGCACTCAGACTTACGGCGCATCAAATAAATGTATCCATACCTTGAATAATCGTCAATAAATGTGACAAAATATTCAAAGCCACCTCTAGCTTGGATAGTCATGGGTCCACACAAATCAGAATGAACCAATTCCAACACATCTTTGGCCCTATACCCCTTTACCGTAAAAGACCTTTTGGTCATTTTACCTTCCAAGCAGGATTCACAGACTGGTAGTGCCTCCACTTCCAATGAACTCAAAGGTCCATCTTCAACCAGTCTTTGAATCATTCTTAGGTTAATATGTCCCAATCGCAAGTGCCAAAGATATGTTTGGTTCATACAAGAAGGTTCTTTTCTCTTATTTAAGTTAGATGACATATTATTCATTTCCATAAGTTGCATTGTGGGCAAAATAGGATTAATGACATACAAATTATCAACCAATGCACCAGAACAGATAAAATGTTTATTCTTTCTAATAACAATATTGTCATTAAAATAAACTGAATATCCATCCTTAACTAACATAGAAACAGAAACTAAATTCTTTCTAAGTGAAGGTGCATAAAGACAATCTCTCAATGTCAAAGACTTATTTCTACCAAAAATAAAGTAACATCTCCTAATGCAACGATCGATACTTTTGTAGCATCACCCATGAACAAGCATATCTCTCTATCACTGAGTCGTCTGGTTTCCTGGAACCCCTGCAATGTATTGCAGACATGATTAGTGGCTCATGTATCTACACACCAGGTGCTGGTAGATAACACCGCTAAACATGTTTCAACTACTAGTAAATGAGATATACCTTCTTTATTCTCTTGTTTGAGAAGTGGACAATCAGTCTTCCAATGTCCTGACCCTTTGCACTTGAAACATTTGCCTTTCGGCTTTTTCACCGCGCCTTGAGGTTCCATGCCCTTCTTTGCTGAGTTTGCCTATTTCTGAATGTTATTCTTCTTCTTACCGCCTTTTGGCTTAGAAGTAGAAGCCTTTTCAGAAATAAAAACATGACCACTCTGCCTAAAGAGAGATTCAGCATCCTGTAGCTCTTTTGCAAGTTCTGCCAAACTATACAACCTTTTGTTCATGTTGTAATTAAGGCAGAAATTGTCAAAAATTTTAGGCAGAGTCCCGAGAATGATATCGACCTGAGATTCTCCATCGATTTCAGCTCCAAGGATCTCCATCTCATTCAGATGACCCATCATCTTGAGAACATGATCCCTTACTGGTGTACCCTCAGCCATTTTTGTATTCATCAAACATTTCATATCAAACTGCCTAGCTACTCTACTCTGATGTCCGAAGAGTTCCTTGAGGTTATACATCATGTCATAAGCAGTGGTCATGGCCTGATGCTGATGTTGCAGTACATTTGACATAGATGCCAGAATGTAACACTGCGCCATCTCATCTGCCTTTTTCCACTTCTTATAAGCCTCTTTGACCTCTTCATCAGAGTTAGCATCAGGCTAAGGTGGGCATTTCTCAACAAGTACATATTTGTACTCCTCAGCAGTCAGAACAATATCCAAATTACGTTTCCAGTCAATATAATTAGGTCCAGTAAGTTTGTTTTCTTTAAGAATCACCATAAGTGGACTGAAAGAACCCATTTTTGAAATCCTGAGAATCACATAAATAAAATTATGTAGGGCAAAAAAAAAACTTTTTGAATTAACTAAATATTGATTCCCTTAAAACAATAATAAGAAATTCACCAACACCTTGAACACCATGAATTTAGCATGCCACGATAGTGTGGACATATACAAATTCAACTTTGTTCAAGTAGGTTTTTCTTATTAATTTTACTATCATGTCAACATAACTTTATGACAAATAAAATTAATATGCTGGTCTTGCTCTGGTCATACAAATAATAGCAGTGACTCCGATGGGGAGGATACCATTATTTGTATCTAAGTGTATACCATTACTTAATACTAAGTCTATTACCTTGTAATGAGTTCCTTCAGATGGAGAAGTGAACACATACTAGGTAACTTTCTACAATTATCCCTAAGAAAGTTTGTACTGGTGATCCATAATTATACTCATCCGATATGGAGGAAAGCACTATAGCCAACACGCAAGTATAATTACATCACCTACAAACCAGTAATGGAGACCATAGGATTTAAACTAAATAAATATCCTCTTCCACTTAGTTATTTAACAATGAGGGTTTTTCTACTAGTTGATATTATGTCCATGTTTGTCCATTATTAATGTAGGCTTGGTTTTTAAAAAAAATAACCACACAATAATAAACATGCATAATCAGAAAAAGCAAAATGACAAAAATAAGAGAAAATATCCAACTATCATGGTCATCTTTGCTGCTCCGTCCTCAACTATCCGAATCCAAAATCTGGCGCTGCGCAGATCTATTCGGGGTTCGACCTGCCCGGTCAGGTCACGGGGTTCGGGGCAGCGCCCTGATTTTTTTTAGATTTTGGCTGTCGATTCCTTCATCGAAAATCATCTGTCTGCCTTTGGACTGCTTAAAACCAGCATCTCGTCCGACGTCAGAAACAGCCACCACTGCCATCACGATTGATCAAAAATAATTAAAATTACATCAATTCTATGCCTCCCGAAGGAGTTCACACATAATCTAGATTGCAAAATTAAAATAATAAGCACGATCAACCCTCGTGATTTTAATTACATCTACAGCAACAACAACATCCACGACATATCCATGGTTTAAACAACACAATCAAAAACATGCATTGGACCATAATAGTTAGATCTAAGATGCCTGCAAAACCGAGTTAGAACAGATCTACATCTACCGACTATTATACAGCACAGGTTTTATTGGACAATATGGACATATCAATCAATGCGTAGATCCAAAGTAGCTCTGATACCAATTGATGGACCTGGGGATTCCCAGGACCCTTCCTTTGGTGTGCGTATTGATCGATAGAAAGTTAAACAGATCTAATACGTGTTCTAACCCTTCATAGACGGAAACTAGATACCTGCGGCGGAAAGGAGACAAGTAATTCCTGGCAATCTCGAGCGGACGACCCTAAGATCTTCTGTACGTATTCTTTCCTCGAGTTGGACGTCGTGTGGGCGACGATCTCCCAACCTTTTTTTTTCTCCTTGGCAGCCCTCTCTTTCTCTCCTTACGTGAATCACGAATTTTAGAAAAAGTTTCAGATTTCTGATCGGTAATATGGCGGCCAGAGAATAGAGGATATATATAGGCTACGGCAGGGACCATGAAGAAAAATTAGGGTTATGCCTCCTACCGGATCTGGATATCCCGTGTTCAGTCCGAACACACAATCCAGGCCCATTAACAATAGCTCGGTCCACTAATGAGCTATTGTTGCACTACCTCCCTAATCCCAAATTATGTTTGTGGGCTCCTTTTATTATATGCTCGTTTGGCTCCCCATGTTAAGATATCGTATGTCCGTCGATCAAATTAAGTTACAGACAACTATATTGATTCGACATCTTTTATCCTTAAGTAGTACCGCTCAACTTTATTTGTCATGTCAGATATAATCCATCTGCAGGGTTTACATGACAATCCTTATGAGCTCCCTAAGGGGACATCATCAACCCGATGTATCGGGACATGGATTCTATTTATAATCAACAGTCCATCATACATACAATGTTATTACCCAATTCATAGAGGTTGTCGATCCATAATGAATCTCATTCTTTTATGAGTCAAAATAATGCACACTGCATATACATGTCCGTTATTATATCCGGGTTAAGAGCACAAGCATCTATAATAACTGAGGTGTTTGTTCTCTTATGTAGTCAGTACAAAGAGAACAACCTCAAGTGGTCCTGTTCAATACACACAAAGTGTACTAGTATAAACCTATAGTCAAGATAGACTAATACCAGATTACACTACAACCTTTCCAATAGATTGTCCAAGTCCATCTAGGTTGTGAACTATTTATATACTCCATAGGGAACTGATAATATGATCTTCTGTGTGACACCACACACCATATTATCTATAATATAGAATATCAGACATTTGCATTAACACTTGCAACAAATACAATATGCAAACATTTGCCCATATGATTCTCATTCAAAATTTAAGAAAATAAGGTTACTAAAAAAAGTGATGCTTTTAGTATATAACCCTAACACCAGGCCTGTTGAGAGTGCTCGCCCGTCTAGCGTTCCTGCTGCTGATACGACGATGGAGACGGATGAGCAGATGGCGGAGGCTGTGCCGACGGCCGACCAGCATTATGCAGATGATGCGTGCGCACCTTCGGAGGATAGGAGGACAGAGATCTGGGCCGACGGTACAAAGTAGGTGTTTTGGTTTATAATTTTTTTCTGTTTTTATCATAAATTAACTTTTTTTATGAATATAATATGTCTGTATAGATATCGTCCCCCAGAGGTACAGAGACGCCTAGGCCACATGCTGAGGCATAATTATGGTGGTCCCTGGATTAACTACTCTGATGCTCCAGACGAAAGGAAGAACTACTGGTTTACGCGCTTCAAGGTTAAAATAGATTTGCTTTTAATATGAATCATATAATTAATTCATATTATATATAACTGATAAATATTTGGTTTGCGCTCTTCAAGGATATGTTTTTCTATCCACCGCACCGGGCCGAGCTTATCGAGGGGATGTTTCCTGCCGTCGCTGCCAAGCTGATTTGCGATGCTATTAATGATCAGAAGGATCGTGATTGTGCTGGAAAGCCGATCCAAGGTTGGATCACCCCTGATCAGTGGAATGCGATGAAGGCTCGATTCGACGAGCTAAGGTATAAGGAGAAGTTGGAGAAGGCCAAGGCGGCTAGGCAACATGCCTTGAAGTGGTACGGTGGGTCGATTCCGATGACGGAACATTTCCGTCGTCTGGTATGTCTTTCTCTTTTAAAAATATTATTTTAATACAAATCTGATAAATTATTAATAAGATAATATATTTAATTACATATAAGGAAGGTCGGTAACGCCGACATGGTGACCGTCTTCCTGGCCATCCATCGGAAGGGCGAAGACCTTATTGACGAGAGGGCCGAGCAGACCTATGTAAGTATTACAATACGTTATCTTAATTGAATACTTCGTGTCAATTTTAATATAACTTAGTAAATATGATGAAAATAAATATTCATGTAGTTAGTAATAATAAGTACATTAATTAAAAATTAGAAATTATAGAGTACTATCCATACTTTCTAAGCCGAGTATCAGAGGCTGCGGGAACGGGCGGCTGCTAGTACACCTAATGCAGGAGAGGCCGGTACTTCCTCGCAGCCCACTCAAGCTCTGTCGGCGGACGAGCTGTGGATGACCGCCGCTGGTGGACTCCGTAGGGGTACGTACTACGGTACGGGATCCTATGGCGCCCTAGTTGCGACCTAGTCCTCTAGGGCATCTTCTGCTAGTGTGCATGGTCCACAGCCGTTCCAGGAGTCTGTCCGAGTCCACCAGATGATGTAGTCTCTCCGTGACGACCTGCTTCGACGGATCGAGGAGCAGTCTCAGCACCCTACGGACGATCCTGCGCTGCTAGCACGATTGGATGCGCTCGACCGCGACATTATAGAGCTCATGGAGACGACTGAGAGGACAGAGCGCAGCGTTGGAGGGTTAGAGCGCACGGTGACGGAGCTGCAGACAGCACAGGTGACCATGACCGATAGTCTGAGATTGGAGACGGATTCGATGGTCCAGAGCAGTGATAAACTGTTATCTGCCATGGATTCATACAACCAGCGACTTACAGCGTTGGAGCGTGCTGGTCCTCCGGGTGCGCCTTCATCATCGTCGACTCTGCCGCCTCCACCGCCTTCTTCATCGATACCGACTCCATCGACGTCACTGCCTGCTCCATCGGTATCGATTTCACTTGAGGAGTATGAGTTGTTCTTATCCCTTCGTCGCGGCGGTGCCCCTCCTGCACCAGATCCCTAGTAGTCCTAGTTAGGACTGTTTGTTTGTGTTTGTTTCATCCTTTGTTGTGACTTGGATATTTGTTGGTTGTGTAGACTTGGATGTTTGGATCCTATTCTATTTGTTGGTTGTGTGTAGACTTTGGTTATTTGGTTGTAGAGTTTGTTATTTGGTGTAGACTTGGTTATTTGGACATTCTGTATTTTATTTTTAAACTCTAGCATCGGGGAGAAAAGGACATTCTGTAGGGAGAAAAGGTTGTGTGTAGACTTTGGTTATTTGGACATGGTTGTGTGTAGACTTGGTTATTTGGACATGGTTGTGTGTAGACTTTGTTATTTGTTGTGACTTGGATATCTGATATACTTTATGGTTATCTTTTTAAACTGCAGGAAGAAAAGGACATTCTGTATTTTATTTTTTTATTTTTTTGCAGATTTACCGACGTTTACCGACGTTTACCGACGCAAACGTACGTCGGTAAACGTCGGTAAATCTGCAAAATTTTCCAGGGTACCGACGTTTACCGACGTCCTTATACGTCGGAGACCGTCGGTAAACGTCGGTAATAATCCCAGAATTTTACCGACGTATGGCGACTTTCAACACGTCGTTAATCCGCCGACGAAACGACGGTAGACGTCGGTAATAATCCCAGGATTTTACCGACGTGTAGCGACTTTCAACACGTCGCTAATCCACCGACGAAACGACGGTAGACGTCGGTAATAATTCCAGGATTTTACCGACGTGTAGCGACTTTCAACACGTCGCTAATCCACCGACGAAACGACTGTAGACGTCGGTAATATCCCAGGATATACCGACGTAGTAATACGTCGGTGAACGTCGGTATTTGCGACGTTCGGCGACGTTTTAAAGATCAGTGACTTACGTTTCCGCGACAAGTCCAAAACGTCGGTAATTGCGTCGGTAAATATTTTTAGCGACGTAATTTGTCGTTTTAGCAACGTCTTTGAGCGTCGCTAAAACGACTTATTTTGGTAGTGGTACTTGCTCCCGTCCTGACAGGATAACGTTGTAGGTATACTTACCGAGGAGGAGTTGCTATGTGATTCCTATTATGGAGTTGCCGTCGAGGATCAGACTTTACCTTACGAGGATGTACCTGCGGGGAAACTCGTCTAGTTTGTTTAGTTGCTCGGGACTTTTGAGAGTAGTCATGTTTAGACTATGTATTTTGATACTGCACCTGTATCCAGTTTTATGTCTTGACTATGTATTTGGAACATATTTATATACGAAATAATTTTGTGTTTGGGATAAATTATTCTAACTCGATATGACATATAGAACTGTTAGCACACTTTGATCATATATTGTTTGTCTTTAGAACAGCTTACTACGCTTTATCCCAAGCGTAGGCTGGACATGACTCGGCCCGGCCCAACAATTTGGGTAGTGGATCGTGACACCACATACCAATATTCTACTTAACCAAGTCTGTATAACGAAGCAATCATAATGTTCCCTTAATGTCTTAATAAAAAGACTATTTATGTTATCATTTATCCATTCACATAATATGTACATAGACAATGGAAACAGAAAAATTCAGAATTTTCAATACTAAATTCTCAAAATGTCAAAATACAAGTACATGACAATCCATAAATAAGAAAAGGCTATTGTTTACTCTCAAGACCCATCTTTTCAGCATGCTGCTTAAATATCTTGGGTGGTAACCCTTTAGTTAGCGGATCTGCTATATTAACATTTATGATTAATTGACACTCGCTTATTCCGAATTTCTTCCTTTACTGACAGGTATTTCATCTCCATGTGCTTTATTCCTTTAGAATACCTATCATTCTTTGAAAATAATACCCTTACGGTATTATCATAATAAATTTTCAGTGATCTGGCAATAGATTCCATAATTCTAAGCCATAAAATAAAATTTTGAAACCTTACTCCCACTGATCTTCAGGTATATATACACTGATCAACAATGTTTTCAATAAACCCAAATGTTGATAACGAAACAAGCATGGTATCTGTGAATACTGTCACGTTCCGACCCGGAATCACCCGAATCATCGTCCTCGCAGGGGCGTGATGCCGCACAAGCCTGGAGTTGCGCTCGTGCAAGGCAAGATGACAAGTTCTCAAATGGTTATATTTTGATTCGATATTAACAACGAAAGAAAAACAGAGTATACGAAACAATTCTCTTTATTGATATCCGAAACTGAGATTACAAAGGCTTTCGATAGCCTAACAATATATGTCAGATTGGCTACAACACTCATGTTCTCTCTTGCCCACAAAGGATTTTACCGTTCCATACATCATGCCTTCTATATCTCGGCCGCATCAATCATGTTGCCAGCCCGAGCGTCAAGCGATCGCACGCTTCAATACGCTTCGGCATTCTGAGCATCAACGCGTTCAAGCGAAGTTTCGTCGCGAGCCATCCGTTCCCTGCACCCTGCATAAAGCTGGTGGGGGATCAGTACGTTCGTCCTCGCATGTATTGATGCAAAGATCTTCTTTCCAAACCGACATTGTAGCATTTATGTTGAATCATGCAACTTAGCTTACGATCTTGCTATGTTCTCCTTAGGGTCAATTTCATGGCATATTCGAAAGCGTAAAGCATTTTAACATGGCAAGCATGTTATTCGAATTGAAATAGGCAAGCAAGCAAGCAATCTCGTGTTTGTTTCGTGCCACAACTTCTTACCAAGTCGATGCACTCGCCCTTGCACCGACGCAAGGTGAATGCGCCCGATTCTTTCCCTGTCATGTTATATGTTGTCACTTCCCAATCCTGGAATACGTATTTTAATACGTAAACCGATAAATTGTATTTACCTTGTATTTATACGATATTTATTATGCAGTATTTCTTCATACATTTTCCAAAAATATTCGACAAAATATTATTTCCTAATTTATTTTCTGCATTTGGGCCTACAGTTTTGGCTCATTTGGGCAACCTATTCTTGGTTCACCCATGGTTCATCATGAACCCTTTGGTTCATCATGAACCCATTGGTTCAAGATTCTATATAATAACTCATCTCCTTCTCTCTCCTCTCATTTACTTCTTCTCATTTACTTCCTCCACCAACCAAGGCAAGTACCAACTTGCTCAAGAGAAGGATCCAAAATTTTGTTAATGATTCTTACAAAACTATTTGCCAAAACATGTTCTTTTCCTCAATCTATACTAGTTTAGAACTTAGAAATTTCTATTTTAAAGCTTTGATTTTTGTAGATCTAAGTTTTAATTATTTTCGGATTTTGCATGGTTTGATCTACTTTAGTTGGATTTTATGGGTTTTTGATGCTTCCATGAGGAAGAGCATTCAGTTTCACCCAAGTTGGAGCTTTGGAAATCTGGATTTGGAGTTCGGATGGCCAAGTTATGATACTTTGAAGCTGGGGTTCAGCCATGGTGTTCTTGCTGTTTGGAGAAGAGAGTGAGCAGTGTGCAGAGCTTCTTAGCTCACGCACACTGAGCTACGTGCGCTCTTTAGCGCTGCGTACGCAGACTTAGGTACGCTTCCTGTTGGAAGCGTGTCTCCTTGAGCGTGCGTGACTTTTCACCTACGCTGCTTCCTGTAGCGTGCGTGACTTTTCACCTATGCTGCTCTCTCCATGAGCCTGCGTGACTTTTCACGTAGCACTCTCCCTTGAGTCTGCGTGACTTTTTACGCTGCTCTTTTCCTTGAGCCTGCGTGACTTTTCACACAGCTCTTCCCTGGAGCTTGCGTGACTTTTCACGCAGCTCTCTCCTTGAGCCTGCGTGACTTTTCACGCACGCTGCCTTGTGTAAGCCTGCGTGACTTTTCACGCACGCTGCCTTGTGTAAGCTTGCGTGACTTTTCACGCACGCTGCCTTGTTGTGCGTATGCTTTTTGATATTTTATTAGATATTATTGCCCATTTTATATCCTTACGCCTTTTGTCCCGAGCATGATATGAGCACTGATGTGACCCCGGAGAACAAAGTGTTCCTACCTGATACATGTACCTGAATGTCCCAGTTCTTGTTCATGCTCGATAAATGACTCGTAACTCCACGTGGCGTATTTGTAATGATGTATTACACTAAGGAGGGTAGCACATGTTGACATACTGATTGACATGGATTCCCACTTAGGGTACTCGTACTAAAGTACGACTTTAGGAGGATAATCATGCAGGCCACAGCATGAGAGTCCAAGATTTCACCTAGGGTTAAACTAGGCAACTGAATATACTAGATGCATGGGGAGGGCAGAGTTCTGAGATCGTGTTACACCAGTCGCCCTGAGATATTGTCTTGGCACGCCGGCTGGTCTCCACGGATACTGTGTCATCCGCAACGAGTGGATGACTGTATCCGATTAATTCCTGCTATATATTACATGTCTTGGCAAGGTGGCCTCACGAGGGACCTGTGCTCCATGACACCTGTCTACGCGAACCCCTGGGTTGGCTAGCCTTGCTGGAAAGATACGATCTGAGGATTTTTCTAATAACATGATGCGAGGATAACCTCGTTCCACTAGAAACTCGTAGACTTGATTGGCCATGAAAATGACTTGCATGTTTCCTATTTACCTTCCGTGAATAACTGAGGGAAGCGGACTGTCATGGTACGTGATCCAACCCATGTTCTTGTTTGATTGTTGGGTTGGTTATCGTACTATGACAGGCTGTAGACCGAAGTTATGAACGGAAGACTTATTCTGGTTGTGAAGTGCTACTTCTGTGAATGACTGAGGAACATGGTCTATCATGGTACATGATCCAACCCATGTTCTTGTTTGATTGTTGGGTTGGTTATTGTGCTGCGATAGGCTATCGACCGAAGTCACGATCAGAAGATTTTATGGTTTATACCTTTTTAACTTATGTGAAAGTTATAGAGTACGACACGTCCCGACTCCATGCGGCACCTTTTGTCCTTGTTTGGTTGTAAGGGTGCCATATGGGTTCGAGGATGTTGCGCTACCCTATAATAGTAGCATAAGTATTACTATTATCCGTCATTCTATTAGTTGGGTTTTTAATCTTAACTCTTGTGCCCCTTTGGCGGTACTTGCTATTCGGGGCTGACCCCGCTGGTTTTGTTTGGCCAGATTCCGTAGCAGAGCCTGAGGACACGATCTTCCTCCCTGACATCCATGGTGCATACTAGGAGCATGGCGGTTCGGGGACTCGAGTGGGTTTCTTCTCCACCACTCCTGCTTATACTTTGCGGCGTTTAGCCACCGGCACCTGTTAGCCGGATTACTTGATATTTTGTGTCAGTACATAATTGTAATTAAACAGACTGCAACTGTGTATAATTTTGTACTCCTGACTCTCTGAGATAGCTAAATTATAAAGCTAGTCTCTCATGATCATTTTGATGAAGCGTCAGGGACGCCTTACTGCTTTATCCTTAATGTTCATTTAATTGCTGATTTGACTTAATTGATTGAGACATAGGACTCTGTGGGACCATAGGAGACTTGATTGTAGCATGTACCCCCTAGTCTCTCGACAGCCACGATCGCCGTATGACGTTACGTACCTCATATGGAGTAGCTGGCCTAGTCCGTCCCCGTATTTCGGTACTGGGGCGTGACAAGGTTTTAGTGGTGGCCCATGCAGGTCTGATTTTCAGACTTGTGGGGTATTGCGAATTATTAGGAGTCTCAATCAAAACTTGTTCCCCTTGAAATTCCGTTTCGAATTCTCTGTCCTTGCCTTGATCTCTAACCTGACTTGCATCCTCGAAATCTTTCTCGTCCGGACTTGATAATCTTATATTCTTCTCTATAGGGGTGCTTCATTCTCAGTAGCGGGTGAGGCCTATGAGGAAGAGCAGCAAGAGCATAGCTCGACTGGGCAGCAACAGGGGAGAGAACCTTCTCCAGTGCTGGCACGAGCAGAAATGGAACCAGAGGCAGTGCAGCCGCAGGTTATTGAAACTCCTGCAGCACCAGCAGCGACGGCAGTACCAGACGCCGTAGCACTCCTGGAGATCATCCGGGGGTTTCTTGTCACTAACCAACAGCAACAGACTCGACAGCAGGAGCAGAACGTGTTGCTGAACCAGGGGATTCAGTTAGCTCTTGAGAGGAGTGCCGGGGTTGACTCGGGAGCATCAGGAAGGTTCCGTCGCTTGAACCCGAGGTATTTTGATGGCACGGAGGATGCCATCACTGCGGATGCATGGATTCAAGACATTGAAGCCATTCTTGTGGCAGCCAAGGTTCCAGATGATGAGAAGGTTGATCAGGTCAAACTGGTACTTCAGGATCTTGCCCGCGACTGGTGGGCATCAGAAGAAGTTGGTATAAGACGTCCTGTTCGTTGGACCACCTTCAGTGACAGATTCAAGGCCAAGTATTTTGGCATAGTAGCTCGATATGAGCTCCAGCAGAAGTTTATCAGTCTCAAGCAAGCAGGCAAGACCGTAGATGGGTATGCCGCAGAGTTCTGCAGATTGTGCCGTTTCGCACCAGCAATGGTGGCAACGGAGCCAGAGAAAGCTGTGAGGTTCCAGCAGGGACTTCATTTGGAACTATTACAGCTTGTGGAAGGACACGACTACCAGACGTTCGACGCTGTTTTGACGGCAGCTCGTAGGCACGAGCTTACCCAGCAGAGGTTAGCATCGAGGACTGGAGGTCAGAAGAGATCTCATTCCCAGGTTGGAGGAGGAGCAATGCAGCAAACATCGGCACCAGCACCCGGTGTACGTATTCATGATGCAGGAGCGCCGCGGAGGGCGGCCGTGTCAGCTAATACAGCACCAGTTCGGCATCAGCAGCCGAGGAACCAGCAGCAGCGTCAGGGAGCACCCCAGGGCTGTACCTTCTGTGGGAAGGCAGGGCACACGAGGGAGGTGTGCCGGTCAGCGAATGGCTTATATTTGAGGTGTGGTCGTGCAGACCACCGTATTTCCACTTGTCCTATGATGCAGAGGCCAGGAGGGCCAGCTCAACAGTTTCCAGCATTGCCAGCTCCAGTGGCAACCCCGAGTAGAGGGCCAGTACTAGCAGTAAGGCCCCTAGCCCAGCGCTTACCAACGCAGGCTCAGATGTTCCGCCACGCACAGGAAGCCGAAGGCCCTCAGGGGCAGCAACAGCATGGTCGAGGAAGGCCGCTACAAGGGGCTTCGCGGGGCCAGGCTCTCACATTGACCTTGGAAGAGGCTCTAGCGTCTAGTGACGTGGTGGCAGGTAAAATTCTCGTCACCTCATTTCCCGCTGTAGCATTATTTGATTCAGGTGCTACTCATTCATTCATCTCTACACAATATGCTACACGGATTGGATTAGAGTTTGAGGCATTGCCAGAGAGGATGGATATACTCACCGGCAATGGGCTCGTAGAAGTTAGCAGAGTGCGCTTTTCATGTCCGGTGGAGGTGTGTGGGCATTTACTGCCCGCATCATTGATTGAATTCCCTATGGAGAATTTTGATGTCGTTCTTGGCATAGATTGGTTGAGAGACAGTCATGCGACAATTGATTGTAGAGAAGGTAGGGTCATATTCAGTATTCCTGGGATGGAGCAGTTCATCTTTACTCGAACCTTGAAGAATCAGGCCGGAGGCGTCATCTCAGCAGCAGTGTCAGAGCCAGGACAGATTCCGAGAGTGGTCGAAGATTTTCTCGACGTCTTCCCTGATGAGCTCCCAGGGATACCCCCAGTCAGAGAGGTAGAAATTAGCATTGAGTTGAACCCTGGAACGAGGCCAATTGCAGATAGAGTTTACATAATGTCGCCGTCAGAGCAGGATAAGTTGTATCAACATGAAGAAGAGTTGAAGTCTAAGGGATTCATCCGAGACAGTAAATCGCCCTGGGCCGTGCCAGTGATTCTAGTTCCCAAGAAGGATGGGTCGACGAGGATGTGCATCGACTACCGCAAGCTGAATACAGTAACAGTGAAGAATAAGTACCCACTACCAAGGATTGATGACCTGTTTGACCAGTTGAGCAAGGCCAGCGTCTTTTCCAAGATCGATCTTCGGTCAGGATACTATCAAGTAAGAGTCCAGGAGCAAGACATACCGAAGACAGCATTCAGATCTAGATATGGGCATTATGAGTTTTTAGTAATGCCCTTTGGACTAACCAACGTCCCCGCAGTATTCATGGATTTAATGAACCGCATATTTCTGCCGTACTTAGATAAATTTGTGGTGGTGTTCATAGATGACATTCTTGTCTATTCCAGCAGTGAAGAGGAGCATGAAAAACATCTTAGGACTGTCTTACAGACATTAAGGGAGCATCAACTTTATGCGAAGCTTGACAAATATGAATTTTGGTTAGATCACATTTCGTTCCTGGGGCATGTAATTTCTGGGGCAGGAGTGTCAGTGGATCCGAAGAAGATTGAGGCCGTAGAGCATTGGCCAGTTCCGAGAACGGTTACAGAAGTGCGAAGTTTCTTAGGATTAGCTGGTTACTACAGAAGGTTCGTGGCGGACTTTGCCAAGATCTCTGCGCCCTTAACGCGTTTGACGCACAAGGACGTAGAGTTTGTTTGGTCAGCTAGCTGTCAGGCATCATTTGAAGAATTGAAGAAGAGATTGATCTCAGCCCCGATCTTGACACTTCCAGAAGGAGCAAGAGGCTTTACCGTATATTATGACGCATCAGGGAAGGGTCTTGGATGTGTATTGATGCAGTATGGAAAAGTGATAGCATATGCGTCTCGGCAGCTTCGAGACCATGAGAAAAATTACCCGACTCACGATTTGGAGTTAGCAGCTGTGGTATTTTCACTCAAGTTGTGGAGGCATTATTTATACGGGGATCGGGTAGAGATCTATACTGATCATAAGAGTTTGAAATACGTATTCACGCAGCGAGATTTGAACATGAGACAAAGAAGATGGTTAGAACTGCTGAAGGATTTTGATTTAGATCTTCAGTATCACCCAGGCAAGGCGAATGTAGTTACAGATGCACTGAGTAGGAGAGACAGTGCCTTTATCTTGACCTCGCAGAAGCATATTTTAGATGACCTTCAGAGTATGGGAATCGAAGTAGTTTTGCCAAGGGATATAGGAAGAATGACCAGTATGCAGATTCAGTCAACCATAGTAGAGAGGATAAGGGCAGCACAAGCAGGAGATCCACAGATTCAGAAGTTGCGGTCGGAGTGTGAATCAGGCCGTAGGAAGGAGTTAGTGATTCATGAAGATGGTACACTCAGGTTTGGAAACAGACTCTGTGTACCGAGTGGAGACCTTCGGCAAAAAGTTATGTCCGAAGCTCATAGTTCCATTTACTCCATTCATCCTGGAGGGACGAAGATGTATCGAGATATCAGGCAGTACTTTTGGTGGAATGGCATGAAAAGAGAGATAGCGAGATTTGTATCCAAGTGTCTGGTATGTCAGCAGGTGAAAGCCGAGCAGCAGAGACCAGCAGGGTTGCTACAGTCGCTTCCTATTCCAGAATGGAAATGGGAGCACATCACGATGGATTTTGTGACCGGTTTACCTAGATCCCCAGCTGGCAAGAATGCAGTCTGGGTAATAGTAGATCGACTCACGAAGGTTGCTCATTTCCTTCCCTTCCGAGTTGGACAGACTACTGAACAGCTAGCAGACATGTACATGAAGCAGATAGTAAGGCAGCACGGTGTTCCAGTTAGTATAGTATCAGATCGGGATACGCGGTTTACTTTCTATTTTTGGCGGAGCTTGCACCAAAGTTTGGGAACCAAGTTAAGATTCAGTACTGCTTATCGTCCACAAACTGACGGGCAATCAGAAAGAACCATTCAGACGTTAGAAGATATGCTACGGGCATGTACCTTGGATTTTGGCGGATCTTGGGAGGACCACCTTCATCTAGTGGAGTTCTCCTATAACAACAGCTATCAGGCTAGCATTCAGATGGCCCCGTTCGAAGCATTGTACGGAAGGAAGTGCAGGTCCCCTTTGGCATGAGACGACGTCGGAGAACGGAAGTTGTTGGGGCCAGAAATGATCACGCATACTGTGAAGATAGTTAAGTTGGTCAGAGAGCGCCTTCGAGTTGCACAGGACCGACATCGTCATTGGGCAGATCAGCATCGTAGGCCTCTAGAGTTCAGAGTTGGCGACCAAGTGTTTCTGCGGATTTTGCCTACTCGGGGCATCATCAGATTTGGAACCCGAGGAAAG
Organism: Iris pallida; assembly: GCA_029216955.1. Taxonomy (NCBI): domain Eukaryota; kingdom Viridiplantae; phylum Streptophyta; class Magnoliopsida; order Asparagales; family Iridaceae; genus Iris; species Iris pallida. Next base: position 72,743 of record JANAVB010041219.1, read on the forward strand.
CTTAGTCCAAGATGCGTTGGTCCTTTTAAGATTCTCGCTCGGGTAGGCGATGTGTCTTATCGACTTGCCCTTCCGCCTTCGTTAACTGGCATACATGATGTGTTTCATGTGTCCCAATTACGTGGGTATGTTCCGGATCCGAGTCATGTCCTCGATCATTCTGAGTTAGTCGTTGGTACCAACCTAACTTACGAGGAACAACCCGTATCTATTTTAGACCGGCGAGAGAAGGTACTCAAGAATCGGGCGATAAGCCTTGTCCGTGTTTCTTGGAACCATCACTCTCCGGGAGAGTCAACCTGGGAGCGCGAGGACGAGATCAGATCTCGGTATCCGCATTTGTTTGACTAATAAGGTATATTTTTGCACCTTATTGACACGATTCTATGCTTTTCTGCACCTGCTTATTTTGCACTTTATGATGTATGATAATAACTGCTATGATAGTTAACTTATATATGATTGTGCCTTGCTTGCCCTGATTTCACTATCCTGTCTTGGCTGGAATTTCGAGGACGGAATTTTTCTAAGAAGGGTAGAGATGTCACTCCCCAATCCTGGAATACGTATTTTAATACGTAAACCGATAAATTGTATTTACCTTGTATTTATATGATATTTATTATGCAGTATTTCTTCATACATTTCCCAAAAATATTCGACAAAATATTATTTCCTAATTTATTTTCTGCATTTGGGCCTACAGTTTTGGCTCATTTGGGCAACCTATTCTTGGTTCACCCATGGTTCATCATGAACCCTTTGGTTCATCATGAACCCATTGGTTCAAGATTCTATATAATAACTCATCTCCTTCTCTCTTCTCTCATTTACTTCTTCTCATTTACTTCCTCCACCAACCAAGGCAAGTACCAACTTGCTCAAGAGAAGGATCCAAAATTTTGTTAATGATTCTTATAAAACTATTTGCCAAAACATGTTCTTCTCCTCAATCTATACTAGTTTAGAACTTGGAAATTTCTATTTTGAAGCTTTGATTTTTGTAGATCTAAGTTTTAATCATTTTCAGATTTTGCATGGTTTGATCCACTTTAGTTGGATTTTATGGGTTTTTGATGCTTCCATGAGGAAGAGCATTCAGTTTCACCCAAGTTGGAGCTTTGGAAATCTGGATTTGGAGTTCGGATGGCCAAGTTATGATACTTTGAAGCTGGGGTTCAGCCATGGTGTTCTTGCTGTTTGGAGAAGAGAGTGAGCAGTGTGCAGAGCTTCTTAGCTCACGCACACTGAGCTACGCGCGCTCTTTAGCGCTGCGTACGCAGACTTAGGTACGCTTCCTGTTGGAAGCGTGTCTCCTTGAGCGTGCGTGACTTTTCACCTACGCTGCTCCCTGTAGCGTGCGTGACTTTTCACCTACGCTGCTCTCTCCTTGAGCCTGCGTGACTTTTCACGCAGCACTCCCCCTTGAGTCTGCGTGACTTTTCACGCTGCTCTTTTTCACACAGCTCTTCCCTGGAGCTTGCGTGACTTTTCACGCAGCTCTCTCCTTGAGCCTGCGTGACTTTTCACGCACGCTGCCTTGTGTAAGCCTGCGTGACTTTTCACGCACGCTGCCTTGTGTAAGCTTGCGTGACTTTTCACGCACGCTGCCTTGTTGTGCGTATGCTTTTTGATATTTTATTAGATATTATATGCCCATTTTATATCCTTACGCCTTTTGTCCCGAGCATGATATGAGCACTGATGTGACCCCGGAGAACAAAGTGTTCCTACCTGATACATGTACTTGAATGTCCCAGTTCTTGTTCATGCTCGACAAATGACTCGTAACTCCACGTGGCGTATTTGTAATGATGCATTACACTAAGGAGGGTAGCACATGTTGACATACTGATTGACATGGATCCCCACTTAGGGTACTCGTACTAAAGTACGACTTTAGGAGGATAATCATGCAGGCCACAGCATGAGAGTCCAAGATTTCACCTAGGGTTAAACTAGGCAACTGAATATACTAGATGCATGGGGAGGGCAGAGTCCTGAGATCGTGTTACACCAGTCGCCCTGAGATATTGTCTTGGCGCGCCGGCTGGTCTCCACGGATACTGTGTCATCCGCAACGAGTGGATGACTGTATCCGATTAATTCCTGCTATATATTACATGTCTTGGCAAGGTGGCCTCACGAGGGACCTGTGCTCCATGACACCTGTCTACGCGAACCCCTGGGTTGGCTAGCCTTGCTGGAAAGATACGATCTGAGGATTTTTCTAATAACATGACGCGAGGATAACCTCGTTCCACTAGAAACTCGTAGACTTGATTGGCCGTGAAAATGACTTACATGTTTCCTATTTACCTTCCGTGAATAACTGAGGGAAGCGGACTGTCATGGTGCGTGATCCAACCCATGTTCTTGTTTGATTGTTGGGTTGGTTATCGTACTATGACAGGCTGTGGACCGAAGTTATGAACGGAAGACTTATTCTGGTTGTGAAGTGCTACTTCTGTGAATGACTGAGGAACATGGTCTATCATGGTACATGATCCAACCCATGTTCTTGTTTGATTGTTGGGTTGGTTATTGTGCTGCGATAGGCTATCGACCGAAGTCACGATCAGGAGATTTTATGGTTTATACCTTTTTAACTTATGTGAAAGTTATAGAGTACGACACGTCCCGACTCCATGCGGCACCTTTTGTCCTTGTTTGGTTGTAAGGGTGCCATATGGGTTCGAGGATGTTGCGCTACCCTATAATAGTAGCATAAGTATTACTATTATCAGTCATTCTATTAGTTGGGTTTTTAATCTTAACTCTTGTGCCCCTTTGGCGGTACTTGCTATTCGGGGCTGACCCCGCTGGTTTTGTTTGGCCAGATTCCGTAGCAGAGCCTGAGGACACGATCTTCCTCCCTGACATCCATGGTGCATACTAGGAGCATGGCGGTTCGGGGACTCGAGTGGGTTTCTTCTCCACCACTCCTGCTTATACTTTGCGGCGTTTAGCCACCGGCACCTGTTAGCCGAATTACTTGATATTTTGTGTCAGTACATAATTATAATTAAACAGACTGCAGCTGTGTATAATTTTGTACTCCTGACTCTCTGAGATAGCTAAATTATAAAGCTAGTCTCTCATGATCATTTTGATGAAGCGTCAGGGACGCCTTACTGCTTTATCCTTAATGTTCATTTAATTGCTGATTTGACTTAATTGATTGAGACATAGGACTCTGTGGGACCATAGGAGACTTGATTGTAGCATGTACCCCCTAGTCTCTCGACAGCCACGATCGTCGTATGACGTTACGTACCTCATATGGAGTAGCTGGCCTAGTCCGTCCCCGTATTTCGGTACTGGGGCGTGACATATGTGCATCTCTAAGCATGAACTATGTGTGCGGGACACATACGTGCCTACAATTTCAATCCATCGTTCCTTAGCTATATGAGGGTCTTGACGTATCCGCGCCGGAATGGACTAAAGGAGTTCCTTACTTTCTTTTCTCTCCTTCTTTTCTCAAATTTGGTCGGGTTGCCCGACGTTTAACGGGTTGGGTTGCTATCCCAAACAACCGAAACGTTCCTGCTGCATACCATTATTTGCGGCTTTTCCCCATCTATAAACGAGTGCTACTCGTCTTAAGGATATGCGCCTACAAACATTATTCATTTCCCTCCTAGGCCAAGCGGATCCGGGGCGCTCCGGCATTTAACCGTTTAGGAGAAACACCCGTGCACGGGAGATAATCATATTTTATCTCTCGTCTATTCCATTCGACCATGCAACGCCCTTATTATTCAAGTAAACCAAGCATAGTCTTGAGTCCGAGACTCAGACTTTATCATCTCGTATTTCTTTCGTTATCTTTCTATGTTCTTACGTTTCATACTTCGTTTCAATGTTCAATGGCATCATGCCTCAACTCAATGCTCGTCAATCGAACGACCCAATGGTCCGAACACCTTTCGAGGCATCATGTCATATCCGACAGTTCCGCCACATTCATGCCACAACTGTATTCCTTCGCAACGAAGCTATCTTTTATTATCTCGTGCACGTAGGCACGTTTCGACCGTATTCCCATGTTCTATAACTTAGTGTTCAATGTTCGGGACTTGCGTGCTAGGGCGCTCGCCTATTGTCTTTCAATGTTCTAGCCTTTCTAACTCGTGCGCGAAGGCACGGTATGGTTCGTGCACTAAGGCACTCGCCGAGTATAGTTATCCCATGTTCTTGCAGCTTGCACACCGAGGCGCTCGCCTTTGCGATATCCAATGTTCCATAGCGACTCGTGCATATGATGCACGTTTTATTTCAATTGTTCTAACTTAGTGTTCGACTCATACTACGATTTACCTCCGATCGGACCACGCCCGTGGCGTCGATAGGTTAACTTAGCATACAATAATATATTTTGACTTATCACATGAAGGAGTAAAAAGAAGAGTCAATCCTCCCACCTTGAGTCGATACGTCTTTGTCGTTTCGTAGAACCGATGCGGCTCAATTTCATAACTTTGTTGCACGACCACTCTTCTGACTTAGCCATTCGAGCACTTCGTGCTTCATTGAATTATACGTCCGATTTGGTTTACCGTGCCCAAGTCTTAGTCCGTCGCAAGGCGATGATTTGCTTTCGCGGACCCGTTACTAAATAAGGCAAAACATCAACCTCTAATATTTTTACGTCAACGTATAACCTGCACAAGAAACCAACTAAAATTAATACTTGCATCGATTCGGACTTGCGCCTTGGTCGGTTCGATTTCTTAGAATCTTTGAGCCGTCTCAACGCACTTATCCTTCGGGGCAACGCGATGCTTCGTATCGATTCACTCGATGCATTCTTTGGGACAAGGCAACTCTTTGCATCGACTTAGTTTGATGCGTTGCTCGGGACAACATAACTCTGGTATCGATTCGCATCGATACATTTGATTCGGTCAACGAGACTCTGTGAGTCAACGCTTCAGCGTAATGCACCTTACGGAGCGGAACATTACAGAATATACCACTCAAAACAAGGTTCGTCCTCAAACCAAAACCAACACTCTGACTAAGTGTTTTATAGATCGCTTCACGATCTCGTCCCACCAATGTTGTTTAGTCTCACATTATCTCGCAAGCTTTTCACTAACATTTTAAAGTTTTTCCTGCAGCTCGATTTGAATTTGTATACAACTCGATTTGGATTCGTACCTATATTCAAGGCGTCCCAAAGATATATGTATTTCGACCAAGTCCAGCGGTAGCAAATTGGAATAAAGCTGACAAGTAAATTTCAATCCTATGCTTGCCATCTCGTACTCTCAATCGGGCTTATCCTTGGCAATTGTTCTCGAATTTTTTATCGCATACGTATATTCGATACATACATGATTTATTCAATAAGGTTACTACATGCGACGCGATTCAAAATTGCATTTCTTGTTTTTGATTGATTCGGAAGGACTATCAACTCTATGCGTCGCGTCGAGCCGTCGTGCATCCAATCACAACGAGTCTCCGCAATGCCTTGTGTTCGAAGTTCAGCCCAACTATTTCCGAAGTCTGGCTATACAACTTATCTCGATACTATTTCCTTAGGTTGACTTGCAAAAGTATAAACATTCAGGACTACGTCCGTTAGGTGACTTACATAGACACCGTGCTTAACTTCTTCCGACGCAACTCAAATTGACATTGCACAAAGGCCACAATCTATCCGACAAAACAGTTTATATCGAGGCGACGGTGCTCAAGGCAATGATCGCCTTGACACGAAGTCTCTACGATGCATCTTACATCCGATTTCCTAACGAGTAGGAATTTACTAGCCAAATTCCCAACTTATCCGTCTCACAACATCGAATATAAGTTTTGATTCACGCAAGCTCAATTGCGAGGTGAATCTGATTCTAACGACATAGCTCGTAAGTCATTCCCTTATCGTTCTCTCTCGTGCAAAGCACGTTTCTCGCAATCGTCTATCCGAATCACCAAATTCGTTGGTGAATTTCTAGTTCGATCATCGACTAATATAACCATTCAAGCATTCATCCAACGAATACTCAAAATCTAGCTACATCCTTCTCAATCAAAAGTTGTTCCAAAAATTCTCGATCGCCTAGACTTATCGTCGACATGCACCATGTTATATTTGTTATCGATGCACTCTCATATGCGATATCACATGGATCATCTTACGGTCTGCAACATTCAATTTGATTTGACGGTCAAGTCTTCTAGGGTCAGCTGTCCCGAAGCTACGCTCGATAATTGTGGATTATCACCGAAGGACAGTTTACTACGAACTATGCTATATCTTATTTCGGAGCCAAATCACGTTCCGACGATTCTATGCGACTACCCAATTCCGGACAAAACCATTTCTATCGGCACAATTGATGCACAACTATCCTCCGAGTAAAGTCATGCACAACCGTCGATGATTCTGCTATTCACGACGCATCTACTCGCATTGAGTTCGAGGCTATCTTATTGCGGGTCGACACACGAGATGCTATACACATCGAACAATCGTCGATGACTTATAGTCTCGTCTGGATTAATCACAAAGTTCATGATCAACCAGTTCGTTCCTTCTCGTATTGTTACTTATAAAATGTTTGATAGCGCAAGGCGTACTCCATTTTGTATCCTCACATCGTGCTTACGTCTCCTTACGTATCGATCTCGATACGTCGTATCAATTTCGATAGCGTAAGGGTCAACTTTGAAACCGTTTCCACGTTGACAACTTGCGTTGCATACGTCCAAGTTCGCAACGAACTTTTCCATACGCATCAACTCATTTTTTGATTCGTCGCATCCCGCTATACTTTGATCGCGTAACTGAGTTACCGATTATCCAACATCGAACTCTCAAGTCATATGATCTCGCCCTCTAAGTTTTGCGTGTTTTTCAATCGTACTCAAATGAGTTTTGCCGTAACGTAACCAACTATTTCTTAGGCACAGTTTCTCGCGTCAACCAACTCTTTACCGAAGTCGCACATCATGCGATCCGATTATAATTCGTCTCGTCTAACATTTCTATCGAGATCGTAAGTCGTGCGATTCGATTCGCCTCGTCCAACATTCTATCGAGATCACAAGTCGTGCGACTCGCTTGTAAGTTCAAGTTTTCCTTTCCTGTCGATCCGATTATTGCTTCAAGGCATAATCGTTTCGCTAGTCTCGGTCGTCCGACTGACTTATAATTTTCGTCCGACGTATCATTCATTGATACAAGTCTCTCCTTATCGTCCCAACTAATTTTCGAAGAACACTTGCATCAACATTCCGTCATACAAATTTCCAATCGAGTCTTGGTACTCCCCCGTCCGTTGCGGACAAATCTTCCGCAATTCTCACAACGCGTCGATACAATTCATCGCACAAGTGGTATACCATATACCACTCGGAATTGAGTCATTCATCGCATACGTGGTATGGCATATACCACTCGGAAATCAAGCCGTTTCCCTCGCATTATACTTAGTATAAACCAACAATCTCTTCCGACTCGCGATTTCCGCAGTGATCTTGCTTGATCACAACCGTAACTTTGATTAAATCAAATCCGACACAACTCGGTCAATGTGCTCGTTTGCCAACACAAGTTTGGTGTACAACCGAACGATTTGTTCTATCGATTTACGATTTCAGTTCCTTCCCGTTGCATCTCGTGCAACGATTTATTTCCAATTTTCTTTGCACTCCGTGCAACGATTAATTTGATATACGTTGCACTACGTGCAATAATTTTACTTCCAATACGCGTTGCACATCGTGCAACGATTTATCCCGACTTTCAAAGTCAATGCCCAAATCCGTTCAACACATTCGGTATTGGCATATCACTTTTATTTTAACGCATATTCACAATTAACTCGTTGCACTTCGTGCATCATTTTATTTCTCTTTCAACATGTTACATTACAACAACATCTCAAATCATATTTCATAATTTGTTGCACTTGCAGCAACTAACATTTTTACGGCTCGTTGCATTCAATACGATATACCCTTCGATACTTTCTTAGCAAATATCATGTAATTTCCAAAACACATGCGGCAAAATTACATGATTTGTATTAGACTTATTGTATGGAACATCCAGTGCGGCATCGAGTAGAGTCAAGAGTGATTTCAAGTGGTGGTGGGCAACTTTTTGAATTGAAACAAGCAAACGTCCGAAGGAAATTGAGCCTAGAGCTCTGATACCAATTTATCACGCCTCGACCCAGAATCACCCGAATCATCGTCCTCGCAGGGGGCGTGATGCCGCACGAGCCTGGAGTTGCGCTCGTGCAAGGCAAGATGACAAGTTCTCAAATGGTTATCTTTTGATTCGATATTAACAACGAAAGGAAAACAGAGTATACGAAACAATTCTCTTTATTGATATCCGAAACTGAGATTACAAAGGCTTTCGATAGCCTAACAATATATACCAGATTGGCTACAACACTCAGGTTCACTCTTGCCCACAAAGGATTTTACCATTCCATACATCATGCCTTCTATTTATCGGTCGCATCAATCCTGTTGCCAGTCCGAGCGTCAAGCGATCGCACGCTTCAATACACTTCGGCATTCTGAGCCTCAACTCGTTCAAGCGAAGCTTCGCCGCGAGCCATCCGTTCCCTGCACCCTGCATGAAGCTGGTGGAGGATCAGTACGTTCGTCCTCGCATGTACTGATGCAAAGATCTTCTTTCCAAACCGATATTGTAGTATTTATGTTGAATCATGCAACTTAGCTTATGATCTTGCTATGTTCTCCTTAGGGTCAATTTTATGGCATATTCGAAAGCATAAAGCATGTTAGCATGGCAAGCATGTTATTCGAATTGAAATAGGCAAGCAAGCAAGCAATCTCGTGTTTGTTTCATGGCACGACTTCTTACCAAGTCGACGCACTCGCCCTTGCACCGACGCAAGGTAAATGTGCCCCATTCCTTCCCTATCATGTTATATGTGCATCTCTAAGCAGGATCTATGTCGGGACACATACGTGCCTACACTTTCAACCCATCGTTCCTTAGCTATATGAGGGTCTTGGCGTATCCGCGCCAGAATGGACTAAAGGAGTTCCTTACTTTCTTTTCTCTCCTTCTTTTCTCAAATTTGGTCGGGTTGTCCGGCGTTTAACGGGTTGGGTTGCTATCCCAAACAACCGAAATATTCCTGCTGCATACCATCATTTGCGGCTTTTCTCCATCTATAAACGAGTGCTACTCGTCTTAAGGATGTGCGCCTACAAAGATTATTCATTTCCCTCCTAGGCCAAGCGGTTTCGGGGCGCTCCGGCATTTAACCGTTTGGGGGAAACACCCGTGCACGGGAGATAATCACACTTTATCTCTCGTCCATTCCATTCGACCTTGCAACGTCCTTATTATTCAAACAACCAAGCATAGTCTTGAGTCCGAGACTCAGACTTTATCATCTCGTATTTCTTTCGTTAACTTTCTATGTTCTTACGTTTTATACTTCATTTCAATGTTCAATGGCATCATGCCTCAACTCAATGCTCGTCAATCGAACGATCCAATGGTCTGAACACCTTTCGAGGCATCATGTCATATCCGACAGTTCCGCCACATTCATGCCACAACTGTATTCCTTCGCAACGAAGCCATCTTTTATTATCTTGTGCACGTAGGCACGTTTCGATCGTATTCTCATGTTCTATAACTTAGTGTTCAATGTTCGGGACTTGCGCGCTAGGGCGCTCGCCTATTGTCTTTCAATGTTCTAGTCTTTCTAACTCGTGCGCGAAGGCACGGTATGGTTCATGCACTAAGGCACTCGCCGAGTACAGTTATCCCATGTTCTTGCGGCTTGTGCACCGAGGCGCTCGCCTTTGCGATATCCAATGTTCCATTGCGACTCGTGTATATGATGCACGTTTCATTTCAATTGTTCTAACTTAGTGTTCGACTCACACATTACTTTCGATCGGACCACGCCTGTGGCGTCGATAGGTTAACTTAGCATACAATGATATATTTTGACTTATTACATGAAGGAGTAAAAAGAAGAGTCAATTCTCCCACCTTGAGTCGATACGTCTTTGTCGTTTTGCCAAGCCGATGCGGCTCGATTTCATAACTTCATTGCACGGCCACTCTCCTAACTTAGCCATTCGAGCACTTCGTGCTTCATTGAATTATACGTCCGATTTGGCTTACCGTGTCCAAGTCTTAGTCCGTCGCAAGGCGACGATTTGCTTTCGTGGACCCCTTACTAAATAAGGCAAAAACGTCGACCTCTAATATTTTCACGTCAACGTATAACCTGCACACAAAACCAACTAAAATCAATACTTGCATCGATTCGGACTTGCGTCTTGGTCGGTTCGATTTCTTAAAATCTTCGAGCCGTCTCAATGCACTTATCCTTCGGGACAACGCAGCGCTTCGCATCGATTCACTCGATGCATTCTTTGGGAAAAGACAACTCTTCGTATCGACTTAGTTCGATGCGTTGCTCGGGACAACGTAACTCTCGTATCGATTAGCATCGATACTTTTGATTCGGTCAACAAGACTCTTTGAGTCAACGCTTCAGCGTAATGCACCGTGCGGAGCGGGGCATTACAAATACTCTATACTTGCTTAATTACAAAATAATCAACTACATTTATGTTTATTTTACTAATAATATATCTTCTACCTGTGGGCAAAACATAATTTAAGTAAATAAACCAATGATGATATTACTTAATCGAACATTCAATGCATAATTTGAGTCCACTGTGGTGAACACCAACTAATAATATGCATGTCATACAAGAATAACAATATGCATGTACATAATTGAAACCACTGTGGTGATTATCAATTTAATATAATATGAATATTGTAGTTCAAACCATATACAAAATATATATGTTCAATCTTATTTCATTGAGAGAGATTTTAAAAGAGATCATAACTTCAATAAATATATTCAGATTGAATTGTAGGAATTGAATCTTAATTCCTTCTAAATTATTCTATACATAGAACTAAAAATATGATCTAACCATGCTCTGATACCACATATAAACATAAATCTTAAATTCGAACATGTAAATCTAAAACATGTAAATCGACATAGGATCTTGATTATATAATTAGTCACTATAAATCACAAAATCATACCGGAATCCATCTTTTACTTTGATGTAAAATTCTCCTTCTCTCTTGGCCTATTTTATAAGTTGTGTTCCTTGAGATGATCCAAATGATGGAATTTGGGTTCATATATATAGGCAGAGAGAGGGAACGAATTTTTACATTCGTGCAACCTTTCATCAAATGTGCAACCATTCACTAAAAGTTTGCAACCGTCCATCAAAGTTGCAAATGGTAGGAATCTTCTAATTTAACAAAACATTTATTATTCAGCAATTACCTAATTTAACCATGATATAAAATATGGACCACATGTTAATGAAATTTTTATGAAGTTAGAGATACACAAATTTGTAACAGTCAATCCATAAATAATAAAATGCTATTGTTTACTCTCAAGACCCATCTTTTCAGCATGCTGCTTAAATGTCTTGGGTGGTAACCCTTTAGTTAGCGGATCTGCTATATTAACATTTATGTTTAATTGACACTTGCTTATTCCGAATTTTTTCCTTCACTGACAGGTATTTAATCTCCATGTGCTTTATTCCTTTAGAATACCTATCATTCTTTGAAAATAATACCATTGCGGTATTATCACAATAAATTTGCAGTGGTCTGGCAATAGATTCCATAACTCTAAGCCATGAAATAAAATTTTGAAACCTTACTCCCACTGATCTTCACTTCAAGTATATATACACTGATCAATAATGTTTTCAATGAACCCAAATGTTGATAATGAAACAAGCATGGTATCTGTGAATACCCTATACTTGCTTAATTACAAAATAATGAACTACATTTATGTTTATTTTACTAATAATATATGTTCTACCTGTGGGCAAAACATAATTTAAGTAAATAAACCAATGATGATATTACTTAATCGAACATTCGATGCATAATTTGAGTCCACTGTGGTGAACACCAACTAATAATATGCATGTCATACAAGAATAACAATATGCATATACATAATTGAAACCAATGTGGTGATTATTAATTTAATATAATATGAATATTGTAGTTCAAACCATATACAAAATATATATGTTCAATCTTATTTCATTGAAAGAGATTTTAAAAGAGATCAGAACTTCAATAAATATATTCAGATTGAATTGTAGGAATTGAATCTTAATTCCTTCTAAATTATTCTATACATAGAACTAAAAATATGATCTAACCATGCTCTGAAACACATATAAACATAAATTTTTAAATTCGAACATGTAAATCTAAAACATGTAAATCGACATAGGATCTTGATCGTATAATTAGTCACTATAAATCATAAAATCATACCGAAATCCATCTTTTATTTTGATGTGAAATTCTCCTTCTCTCTCTTGGCCTATTTTATAAGTTGTGTTTCTTGAGATGATCCAAATGATGAAATTTGGGTTCATATATATAGGCAGAGAGAGGGAACGAATTTTCACATTCGTGCAACCTTTCATCAAAGGTGCAACCATTCACTAAAATTTTGCAACCGTCCATCAAAGTTGCAAATGGTAGAAATCTTCTAATTTAACCAAACATTTATTATTCAGCAATTACCTAATTTAACCATGATATAAAATATGGACCACATGTTAATGAAATTTTTATGAAGTTAGAGATACACAAATTTCTAACATTGTATGGAAAGGAAGAAAAATAAAAATATAAACATTACCAATTATATCATCAACTAACAATATTTATTACCATTTGACTTTATTGAACTATTTTAAAATAATATAATTCTTATATGGTATAATTGTTCACTAAGATGAGCATCAACTTTTCTTTCTACTTTTCCTTCCACATCTTGATTTTTTAGGTTAGAAGAAAAAAAACTAATCCCTCCACTCTTCCTTCCATCCACTTTTTCTTTTATATCAAATAAGAGAAAATGTATCATTCATTTTCCCTTTTTCCTCCTCTATTTTTCTTCCTTCCACTTTTCTTTCATACCAAACACACCCTAATTAAAGCTATTCGACAATGGAGACTGCTACGTTGCATGCAGGTTTGATACGTTGGCACGATGACCCTCTACGGTCAAAAAAAAAAAAAATTTGCGACCCCGTTGGCACGATGACCCTCTACGGTCAAAAAAAAAAAAATTTGCGAACACCCCCCCCCCCCCCCCCCCCCCCCCCCATTCATTCCCAAAATAATGAGCCGAAGCAGACTGGAAAAAGATTTGCCAAACTGAGAGACAGAAAGTCATGGAGAGTAGACATTGTTTAAAAAAATTATTACTCTTCTTCCACAAAACCCCCTTCTTGCCCTCCATGACTCTCCCTCTCTCTTTTCGTGTTCTTGTGAGCTCCAAATCAATTGACATATTTTTACCTCATTTATAATTCATCCAAACTTTTTCTCCTTTTTAGAATTTTGGAAAAAAAAAATATCCTATATAAAAACTGTTAATATTTTGTGTCCGTACTGTTGTGTCCTCCCATGTCACAGGACTTGTGATAGATAGGGATGGCAACTTCCCCCGAACCCGACGAGGACCCGACTTTTTTTTCCCGACGGGGACGGGTTTGGGGATATAGAAACGGGGATGGGGACGGAAATGGGATTAAACAAAATCCCCGATCGTATTCGGGGCCGGGTATAGGTATTGTACTCCCCGCCCCGGTAAATCCCCGATCCCGATTACGTATACTTATATGTGCAACACATTTATATGAGTTCATGATCTATCTAGTACTAGATATAATTTTTATTAAATCAATATTTTATCAACATGTCTTGTAAAAAAAATTTGGAATGAAATAGTTTATACTATACAGAAAAAATTATTAACGGTGAGGCAGACGGGGACGAAAAAATCCAATCCCAAAAGTGTTAATGAGGCGGGTTGCGGGGACGGGAAGTACATTGTTAAACGGGGACGGGGATGGGGATAAAAGTTTAAACCCGACCGGAGGTGGGGATTCGCATACTACTCGGGGACGAGGATGGGAGGTATGATCCCCGCCCCCGACCCGCCCCATTGCCATCCCTAGTGATAGGTTATTGAGTTTCGAGCTTGGACCGTTCACAATTACTTATTATTTATTTACTTATATTCTTGAGAAGTATTTTTGAGAGTTGCCTAACAACAACAATTTATTATAATTTTTTTTTAAATAATTCAATTTGGATCAGATTTTAAAAGCAAGTAAGAGATTGTTTTCAAAAGCTTTTCATGTTTCTATTTTTTTTTTTTTTTAAAGTTACAACAATTCTGAACCATAGCTAAAGAAAGGTATATGTATGTCGATTCACGAGATGGTATCAAAATTTTATGGAGTCGATTTCTATTCTGTTTATTGATGTTATCAATATTGAATAATGTCGCTTTCAGGTTGGCTACATTGAAATTTGAAAGAACTGATTTTTTTTTTCGTTATTTTTTAGAAAATAAGTAAATAAATGATTGTTTGGCTAATGTGAACTGGGCGATAACTTGTGCTCTTTAGTTGTGGGTGTATTTTTTTTTTCAGTGAAACAAAGAAAACAAAAAAAATCAAACAGTCAATTGGCAATTGTACAAGCTCAAGTTTAACTAAAAGAAGTATGTTTATATATGTTCTAAATAAACTAGGATTAGTTTATTGACATCTAGAAAATATTGGATAGCTATGGTATGTTTATATACCTTTTGATTTTTAGTGTTTGGTTTATTTTACAAACAATTGTTTTCCTTATAATCACTAATAACTTTTTTTTGGAGTTTGTGTCATTATCTTATATTTTTGTTCAATTATAGTTCCTTATCATAACAGCTAGGCCACATTTACTATCTAAAACCGTTCCCACTTGTTGTATAAACCAAATAAAAAACAAAATTTTAATTGTGAATAAAAGCAGAAAAACTATTCTCTAAAATAAGAATTCGGGATGAACTAATGTCGAACATGCATGGTAGTCGACTTATAGGATCACAAATATTTAAAACAAAGACGCATAATAATTGAAAAAAAAACGATATCAATACTAAATAAGATTACAAGATTTCACAATATCCCTAAAACTTCTTACACCAAAAAAATAAAATCTGAGAAATTCAATTTATTTCTTTTTGGATCTCTCTATTTCTCCTCTTTCTTTCTCTAACTCAATTTCTTTCTTATTCAATCTTTTAAATTCTTCTCTATTTCGCTGTCTGAATCATTTAGTGCCTACCAAACGCCTTTGAACACAATTAATTTCTTTCCTTGAGCACAATTAATCTTTTACACAATGAACGCTAGACTATTTTATATAGCAGGTCATGTGTTCATACGTAAAATCAAATCCTATGTATACATGACATAAAAAAAAAAAAAAAACTCAATTATCTAGGTAGGACTAGAAATTTGCTACAGTCCTTTTACTACTAGAATTACTAAATATGATTCAAATACTAACAATTTGGTTACAAATAAAAAGTAAAACCTACACAATTAATCTCAATTTAAATATTAGAATTAGGATTAATATTAGAATTAGAATTAACGTGGAGGCAACAGAGCCACATTATTCTCCTATTATTGAATTTTTTTTTCATAGATTGGATTCTGCAAGTATCTCCAGCTACTATTCTGATGAATTATTGGCTTGGCCCCCATGGAAGTCATGTGGATTAGTTCTCCGTCTCTCTTATAAATAAATCAAGAGAGTCTAGAGGAGATTTTCTTTCTTTCTCTAATTATTTATATTTGTTTTTACTGTTTTAAGAATTATAAAACAACCTAAAAACCATGTAATAATTTTAGCAGTAGGGGGAAAAACAGTGACATAATTTTTATATTCAAAGGGCTTTTTTTTTTTTTTTTGGCATAAACCCTCTCTTCGGTTTCATTTCAACATAAGTTTGTAAAATCTTTTAAATCTTGTTGTTTGAGATGAGATTCTATTAGTGAGAAAGTATAATCTTTCAAAACCCATTGTAAAATTGAATTAAGTTGAACTTAGTATCTGTTCCACATTAATTCCGAACTAAAATAGATGTATTAGCAAACACACACTCTCCCTAAAACCGTTGCAACTATTGAAAGTTAATTTTCTCTTACCACATTCATACTCTTGCTTTATTGAGACACCACTTAACTTTTTTCGTGATTAATTATATTTTTTTCATATAAAAATAATATTTAAATTTAGGGCACATGTTAACAAAATTCAGAAGACTTGACTATCGTTATTAATTTTTGAAGTTAACTTGTCTGACTTATCTAGAAGAGTACGATTCAGCCTTAAACTTTCGAGAAATACGCAAACTTCAACTACGAGGAAGTGACCTTCAACAAGTGCTTGGACTACTTGAAATATGTTGCACAACTCCTTGTCGAAGAATATCGCATGCGCGTACACGAGAACGACATATTTCACTGTTGGTAAAAAAAAACTAAATAAAAAAATTAAATTATATCACCAAATAGTGAGTTGATTTTTGTTGATAGTCTGTTGGTGGTAGATATTGTTAGTTGTCTTTTTAGAAGTCAATATTGTTAGTTGTTGTGAAGAAGTTATTGAAGTAGTGTGGGACACTCTTAAATCAAATAGGGTCCTAGCCAATGCATTGATCTAGTCCTCCCAGTGACTGACTCAGTCACTCTATGCAAACAATGACAAAAAAAACACGGATTGACTTTTTAACTGTGCCAGCAACGTCCTCAATAGTCAAGTCTGCTAGAGATCTCAGTCTCTCACAATCTACATCCACTCTTAATCAAATTATAATTTATTGTAGAAATTTTAAAATCTAGATAAATTTCTATATTAAATTATATGCTAAATTGTAACTTGATACTTTCAATTATCACTGTTTTTTTTAACTTGATACCCCCAACTTTTATATGTATTAACTTAATACTCTATCTCAACTTATATTTCTAACTTGATATCCAAATTAAAAAAAAATTATTCCTAAACTCCCCTCCCCTCCCCTCCTGGCTGCTACTTCCTCCACCCCTCTCCTCTCCCGGTGGCCATCCCAACCCTCCCCCCCCCCCCCCTCCCCTCCCCTCCCCTACCGGCGACCACCCCCAACTACCCGCCCCCGCCTCGACCACCCCCCTACCCGCACCCGACCACTCCCCCTACCCACCCTCGACCCCACCGGCGGGCTGCCCCAAGTGTCGCAGCGCATTGCCCCAAGCGCCGCCACCGTCCGCTGCCACCCACAGCTGGAGAGAGAGGGGATGGGAGATTGGGGGGAGAAGGAAGGGACAATTTGGACCAATTTTTTTTAGGGTATCAAGTTAGTACCTATAAAAGTTGAAGGTATCAAGTTAAAAAACAGTGATAGTTGAAGGTATCAAGTTGTAATTTAGCCTAAATTATAATGGCTGTTAGACTATACTGTCTAGTGTCTAACCATCTTTCACAGTGTAATAGAAATAAATGACGTATACTAGACCACATCGAAATAACATAAGATTTTTCTTCATAGTCCAATCAATAATATTATAATTAAGCAAAACATATTCAATCCATCTAGTCAATAATACTATCGATATTACTAAAATTATAAATCGTATTCCTAAATGTTCACAAATCAAATATTAAGAAAATTAGATAGTCCTAATGAATTTAAAAAAAAAAAACCCTCCAATATACATGAATCTGTGGGGACCAAAACTCACAGTTTTGTTTATTACTCTCTTAGAATATGGTAGGTCATTCATAAATTAAAATAGTGAATGATGTAACTGTGATGTTCAAAATCTTCCTCATCCATGTCCCACTAAGATTTTTTTTCCCCATCTTTGAGACTTTGACTGTTTTTGTCAGGATCTTAGTTTCAAGTAAAAACTAGTAAGTACCATTTTTTTTAACTCTAAAACTTGGTTACTACCAAGAAGCATCTTGCGTGTCCTTTATTTAATTTTTAAAGGCTTAATTGCACTTTGCTACCCTCAACTATTCCGCTTTTTCAACTTGATACCCTAAACTTTTTTTTGTAACAAATTGATACCTCAACTACTATTTTTTTTCAACTTGATACTTAATTTTTCAAAAAACCCCAAAATGCCCTTATCCCTTCCCTCTTCCCTTCTCCCCTCCCAACCCCCCCCCCCCCCCTCCCCCACTCCGGCCACCCCCACCCTCCCGCTCCGCCTCCCCTCCGGCCACCCCCCCTCTCCCACGCCGGCCAACCCCCCCCCCCCCCTCCCGCTTCAGGCGCCACCGTCGCGGCGGCGGCTGCGGCTGCTGCTGCGGCGGCTACTGCTGCTGCGACGGCGGCTGCTACTGTCGCGGTGGCTGACGGCGGTGGGGGTAGGGGGGTGGCCGCTCGCGGGAGAGGGGGGTGGCCGGAGGGGAGGCGGAGCGGGAGGGAGGGGGTAGCCGGAGTGGGAGAGGGGAGGGTTTGGGGGAGGGGAGTAATTTTAAGGTTTGAGCAGGGGTATTTTCGTCCCAAAATTATTTTGGGTATCAACTTGTTACAGAAAAAAGTTTAGAGTATCAAGTTGAAAAAGCGGAATAGTTGAGGGTAGCAAAGTGCAATTAAGCCATTTTTAAATGTTGTCCATAATCCTTTGATAATTCATCCTACTCAAACGACTCAATTCAAACATTAAAATGGACAGATTACCAACAACCATTAGAGTGGCTCACAATCAACATACTCACTAATAATACTATGTAGACAACCCATACATGATAATTACCATTAGAGTGGCTCACAATCAACATACTCACTAATAATACTATGTAGACAACCCATACTTACATGATAATTTCTTTTATCTAATCAAAACAATATAAGCACAAACAAACAAAATGTAGGTATATTAGTACATCGAGATGGATGTATGTCTACCGAGTTTTCATGTAGACGTGGGATCTACTCAGTCTCTCCATCCTTCTTGAATTGATCCGACAGAACGTCTGGCTAGAACCGCATCTCGGTCGATATCGAATTCGCCCTCGCTGACCCACGCGGTAGACCGCCTTCCCGACGCAAACCGCTTCATCCCGCCCAAACCCGGAACCGGAGGCTCCTCCGCGGGGACCGCCGCCAGCCTGGTCGCCGCGGGAGTGGTGCTCTTGATCTTCCCGTTAGCCGACTTCGCTTCCGTCCCGTCGTCGTCCAACAACTTTCGTCGTCGTCCTCCTCCTCCTCCGCCGCCGCCGCCGCAGGCACAGGAGAGAAAGAAAGCGGCCAGGTGGGCCCACCACCCTGGTCTCCGATTCGGATCCCTCCTCTTGTCCTTCCTCTCGACCTGCTCCCGATCCGACGAGACCTTCCCGAAGCAGGAGACCTTCGGGGAGGTCGGTTCGGATTCGGGCACGGCCTTCTTCTTCTTGGGGAAGATCCGGGAGCTGGTGCTGGAAGGGGGCGGACGGCGGGAGACCGAGCAGCTGACGTGGCGGATCCTCCCCGGGAGGCCGATGATGGGCCCCTCCGCCTTGAGATTCGTCCCGCGCTGGGAAGCGGATCTGGACCCGCCAGTGGCGACCTTCGCGTTTGCGTTCGGGTTGTTGTTGTTATTGTTGGATTTCGGGTTGGTGGACTCCTTCGCGGAGTCGTCCCGCTCGTAGACGCCGCCGATGCTGTGGATCGGGACCCGGACGGACTCCGGAGGGAGGTTCGGATCCGGGTCCGGCGTGGGTCCGACCCGGACGTCGCCGGCAAGTCCGCATATGGACGTTTCTGGCATTGAAGGAAAGGAATATGGGGGGAGGGGGGGCGAGTAGGAGTTGTGTTTTTTTATAAATCGGGAGGAGGTTATGAAGAAAGTCGGGGAAGAGTGCAACAAAGTGAACCAATTTTTGGTTTGGGATTGGTGGGTTAGCATTACTTGGAAAAGGAGTTTGATTTTGGAACGTGGACTACATAAAGTCATAAACAAAGTATGATGTGTTGTAACTCATATGGCCCTTCATTTCATCTCCTTGTAACATACAAAAGATCTTTGGCATTTAGTTTCTTCATAACCCTCAACCTCTTTCTCTATATAAAGAGAGAGGTTGGGATAGCTTGTAATATGCACATATATGGTTGATAATATACGAGAAAGCTTCGTCTCCGTATGTTTGAGCTTTTGTCTTATGACACGTTATCAGCACGAGGACTTGCAGGGCGATCCCCCAAGAAGTTGATAACTATCATAAGGGACGCCGGGCCGAAGCAAATCTGGTCAACGAGTGCGAAAATCTAAATCTTGAGACCCCCGATTTTATAGCAGAAATGGAAGAATGAATCTCCATTTTCTTTCTATATTTGATTTAAGTCATGAAACTTTTGGTGGTTTGTATTTTCTGTTTTCTCGATAAATTAAAGTTCTATTTCGAGCATTTTTCTCAAACGTGTGACAAACTTTAATTTTCTTTACTTATAGGCATGGACCACGGGACAGTAAATTGTCTAGTTGATAGTGGAACGACTCACACTATCTTGAGAGATAAATCATACTTTATCTCCTATACGCCTAAAGTAACCTCAGTGACAACCATTTCGGGACCCTCAACCCTTGTTCAAGGTTTTGGCAAAGTTCGTTTTTCGTTGTCCAATGGTACTCCCGTTGAAGTATCAGAGGCCTTATATTCTCCAAGGTCCAGTCGTACCTTACTGAGTTTTAAGGATATTCGAAAAAACGGATTTCATGTTGAAACTGCTCGAGAACATGGCTTCGGGTATCTTTTCATTACCTTCACTCAGTACAGCCGAAAGCGTATCATGGAGAAGTTGAAAAGTCTTTCAAGTGGTTTGTATCTCACTACGATACAACACATCGAGAGTAATCTCATCATTCGCCGAGCGCCAGTTGATGAGAGGACTTTTATGCTATGGCATGACCGGCTGGGTCATCCGGGTCAAAATACGATGCTTCGCACTATGAATGCATCACATGGGCATCCTTTTGGAGGAAATAATTTCGTTATAAATCCGAAAAGCGCCTATGCCAAGCTTGCTCGATTGGGAAGACGAATCTCAAGCCACTCCATGTGAAACCTACGAGATTAGTTTCTCAATTCCTTGAGAGAATTCATGGAGATATTTGTGGATCAATCCAACCAACATGCGGACCATTTAAATACTTCATGGTTTTGGTTGATGCATCGACTAGATGGTCACACGTAGTGTTGTTGTCCATCCGAAACGCAGCATTTCCTAAACTCCTCGTCCAGATCATTAAGTTAAGGGCTCACCATCCGGATTATCCGATAAAGTCTATTAGACTTGATAATGCCGCGGAGTTTACATCGAAGACTTTCGATGACTATTGCATGACTTTGGGAATAAATCTTGAATATCTTGTTGCGTATGTTCATACCCAAAATGGCCTAGCAGAAGCTTTTATAAAGCGACTGCAAGTGATAGCGCGGACCTTGGTTATGCGCACCAAACTCCCACTATCTGTATGGGGCTATGCAATTTTGCACGCTGCAAATTTGGTCCGTCTGAGGCCCATGGCCACCCAACCACTTTCCGCGTACCAGCTGGTTACTGGATGTGAGCCTGACATCTCACATTTACGCGTGTTTGGGTGCCTAGTCAATGTTCCAATTGAGCCGATAAGGCGTTCAAAATTTGGACCTCAGAAGCGACGGGAAATATATGTCGGTTATAACTCCCCGTAGACCTCAGAGGCCCATGACCTCAGAAGCGACGGAGAATATATGTCGGTTATGCGTGGTGGAGAATGAAAGAAAGTTATCTTTCTTAATTGTTTAATGAAATGGTGTTGGGAGAGTTATAATAGGCTGTTGGGCCTCAATATTTGCTAAAAATAAAATCATTTTCTTTAATGGGTTTTAAATTAGTCTAAATAATTTTTAGAGATTATGGGCTATTGGGCCTTAGCAAAAATAAGTTTTATTTTTTATTTTTTTTAAAGAAAATTTCTAATCTTTATAAATATTAAAGTAATTCGAAAAATAGGTTTGTGCTCGGAAATGGGTTCGGGATAGGGCCAGACAAACAAAAGTCCAGGAATTTATATTTTTTGAAAAAATAATAATTTTTAATCTAACTAAAACACAATATTAATTAATTAGAAAATTACGGGTTTTTGATAAAATTTCCAGGATATTAATTTTCTAAAAATGCATTTTCCTAAATTAATAACCAATAATGATTTAATAATTAGCTAATTAAATTATTCAATTAATTATCTAAAAGTTATGGGTTTTACAACCTTTCCTCCTTAAGAAATTTCGTCCTCGAAATTTAAAAGATAGGGTTAGAAATTACCTCAGGTCTCAAACAAGTACGGATACTGCTCCCGCATTTCATCTTCTCGCTCCCAGGTAGACTCGCCTGGGGAATTGTGCCTCCACATAACTCTGACTATGGGAGTCACCGAAGTCCTGGTCCTCTTCTCGCCTCTGTCCAAAATCGTCACAGATTTATCTGGTACTGTAAGGCTGGGTCCAATCTCCAGCTCCGAATGGTCCAAGATGTGACTCGGATCTGGGATGTAGCGTCTGAGCTGCGAAACATGGAAAACGTTGTGCACGCCCTCAAGATTAGCTAGTAGAGCTAACCGATATGCTACTTCGCCAATTCGGCTCAAAACTTCAAATGGTCCGATATATCTGGGACTCAGCTTCCCAGCTCTGCCAAATCGGATAGTTCCTCTGGTAGGTGAAATCTTCACAAAGACACTATCTCCTTCTTCAAACTCCAGTAGTCGACGACTGCTATCTGCCCAATGCTTCTGTCTGTCTTGGGCAATCCTGAGCTTGTCCCTAATCACCTTCACCTTCTCTGCTGTATCAGTCACCATTTCTGGCTCCAGCAGTACTCTTTCTCCTACGTCGTCCCATACAAGTGGAGTGCGGCAACGACGTCCATAAAGAGCTTCAAATGGTGTCATACCAATGCTAGCTTGGTAACTGTTGTTGTAGGAGAATTCTACCAAATGTAAGTGGTCCTCCCAAGACCCTCCAAATTCTAAGACGCAAGATCTCAACATATCTTCTAGCGTCTGGATGGTCCTCTCCGATTGTCCGTCAGTTTGGGGATGATAGGCTGTGCTGAACTTCAGTTTTGTTCCCAAGCTGTCATGCAAACTCTTCCAAAAGTTATAGGTAAATCTAGTATCTCGGTCAGATACAATACTTACCGGTACTCCATGAATCCGGTAGATGTGCCGCATGTACAATGCCGCCAACTTCTCGGTGGATAAACCAACCTTGAAGGGGATAAAGTAAGCTGACTTCGTCAGTCGGTCCACAATAACCCAAATGGCGTCCTTCCCTCCTTGGGATCGAGGCAAACCTGACACAAAGTCCATTGTTATATGCTCCCACTTCCACTCCGGAATGTCCAGCGGCTGTAGAAGTCATGCGGGTCTCTGTCTGCTAGCCTTGACAAATCAAGCATCTAGCCACAAATCTGGATACATCCTTCTTCATTCCATACCACCAAACGATGGTACGCTTATCCCGATACATCTTATTATCTCCAGGATGTATGGAATACTGCGACTGGTGCTCTTCTTGCATCAGCTCATTCCTCAGTTCGCCAGATGGTACATACAGCCTCGTACCATTCTTCAATGCTCCGTCACTGGCGATAGAGAATCCTTCAAGTGTTCCTGCCAGCACTTCATCTCTGAGTTTGCAAAGCGTCTCATCTTGGAATTGTGTCTCCTTGACTTTGTCCATCAGACTTGAACGCAATTTAAACTGCATCATGGTTGAGTCAGCTCCAGGTATAATAGCTTCTCGTCCCAGTTCTTTCATGTCACGACCCGCACCCTAGAGTAAGGGCACGAGACGTGGGTACGTCCAGCCTACGCCGCAGTGTCGGCAGTAGAACGCTGTCCTAGGTCAATCATCTAACAATATAAAGGTACCTGTACAGTTTATACACTCCGAATGGAGGTAACATCACAACATACAGTCTCAATCACATCTAAGGTAGAAGAATGAAAGACAGATAGATAGATAGATAAATAGTAACTCAAAGAGAACAATAGCATAGATGAAAATAAGTCTAAGTGTCTAGGATACATAACATCCAGAATGTCAACTCATAATACAATAAGTCTAAGAGTCTATACATCTCCACATCTCAAAATACAACTCAGAATGTGAGACAAAATATAATGTAGAAAAGACTATCTAGCTAACTGGTCTAGACTACTGGAGCAACATCCTCAGCTGCAGGTGGATCCTGCTGAGGGTCCTCAACACAAGTGTCATCTAGTCCTACTCCATAATATGTAGTCACCCATGCCTCATCCTCATCCTCTGTAATATTTTCAACAGGTCCAGTCAGGACAGGAACGAGCACAATACATCTCACACAGTTCATATCAGGTTAGAAAATACGATACAAGCAATAGAGTAAGATACAAGAAATGCTGAAAGGAAATATACGCTGTAAAAGTGTGAGCACCCTGAATTTCGGGTTAATTTTTTTTATTTTATTTTATTTTCCTGATTATTTGGTTTTGATAAATATTTATTTTATTTATTTATCTGTAAGTGTACTTTTCCATGCCTTTGATATTTGGAGTATCAGGGATGTTCAACTCTGGAAATCTTCTTCACGAGTTTTGGAGTGGACACGATTACCTTCATGACGGTATATAGTGTCCCATCCAAACTTGTTTTCTTGTGCTCTTTCTGCTTCGCTGAACTTTGGGTCGGTTTAGACCATTTGATTGTTATTTATTTTCCCACACTTTTTCTTGATCATTTTCAGCGCGTTACCATGACATTTAAATTGGGAGCGCAAGACCAGTCAGTTTCTTGAAACCAACTCCTCATTGATGATCTACTCGAGACGCTCGTCACCCATGACCTTTGTGTCCCACTCAGACACGTCATTTTGAGCTCCATTTGATTCGCACAACTTTCTCGACACGTGACCCGATTTTATTTCACTCCACGGCGTCACATTCATTTTCCAACTTGATTTGTGGGTCCCCTGCCGACCAAAACCTGTCAGCCCCAACTATGGACATGGTCCACATTGAGCCTACTATCCGTCCGTCACTTGTGTCCCATTTATTGGAATCCCCATGTGCTATTTATTTACACATGATCATCAACGTCTAATTTTAATTCGATTTTGCATCATGTCCGATTTTCACCCAACCCGGTTTGACCGAACCCAGTTGTAGTGCCCCGTCCCTACATCGTGCCCCGTACTCTGTCCATGGGGTGCGCGAGAAAGGAACACTGTCGCTATCGATTCGGCCGGGACCGATAGGTCGGGATCGACCGAGTCGATCGAACGGGAACGGTTGAATTAAGATCCATTCCTCGTTATGGAATGTCTTCTTCGGAACCAAGTCCCATATTCAGCGGGTTGCGCCTCGAGGATTGACTCTGCGGCTGAGTCGGGAGAGACCTCCCGTTGCTCTGCTTTTCACGCCGCTTGCGTTGGTTTTGGCTTTGTTTTCTGAATGCGTTTCGTGGATGTTTTCGATGGTTTTCATGGCTTGCATTTCGAACTCGCATTTCCTATCGAACTCTTTGAATAATGCAGTGTTCTAATCGGTTGCTTGTGCGATTTCAGGTAATCGCGTAGGCGACGTCTAGCGCGACCAACAAGTTCGCTCGCCAAGGTAAACTCAAGGTGAGTGTCTGACCCTTCTCTTCTCGACCCCCTTCTTAGGCAAAATCGATAGTGTTGTTGCGAGAGAAAAGATAATTGCAAGGGCACGGACACGAATGAATGAACAAGTTTCAAAGAAAATGTAGGCTATGTCCTAATAACAAAAATCATGTCTTTGCACGGTCATGGACAACTTGTCGACAAGGTGAACGTTTCCCCGCACGGCAAGCCCGAGGCCACGGGACCGTTGCGGGCATTGGGAAACAAAAGAATTAGGCGAGGACTTGCAGCGGGGCTAGCTACCCACGCTGAAAGGACCCCGTCTAACAAAAGCAAAGAGGAGTCCACAATGGCTCTGGGAGTCAGTGACCAACACACGAAATAATGCACTTGGTATGGAAAATGATAACAATTGAAAGGGAAGAACATAGTAAGTTTTATAAGGCGCGACGCGGTCCGCCGGGGTAAGTTTCAACGTAAAAGTTCACTATGCTTGTCATTACTTGTTTGTAATCCATTAGGATGGTTAGAAACATTCATACTCAATTGTCATATAAACTCTTCAACCAAATGAGAGCTTGGAATTTAAATAGCCACGCACCAGTACAAAGTGTAATGTACTGATCCTCGCTCTCCACGCAGGTACCCCGAACCACGAAGGGCGTGCCAACTAGAGCTCAAGGCGGCGTGAACGCTTTTGAAGCCTCGTTCGTGTGAAGGCTTGTTTTCTGGATTTCCTTTTGAAGAAGACCCGCACATCAGTCCAAAGAAAAATGACGACTCGACTTCCCGCCATAGCAGGTGGAAATATGTATTGGTTTTTGCTTGTATAAAAAGGGGCGTAATGTATGGAACGACTATCTCATCGGCGTTCATTTTTGTAAGTCGAAGTCATGTTGTAGCCCGCGCGGCAATGATTGTAAAAAGAAGTCTATGTAAAGTTCATATTATCAATGAAAAGTCTATTTCCATTTCAAATGTGTTATTCAATTTCTCTGTGTACTCTAAATTGATGTTGTGTTTCGGATAACCTTATGACTATGCCTTGTGCGAACGCAACTTAGGTTCGCACGGCATCACGCCCGGGGGACGACTATCGATTCGACGGAATCGGGGCGTGACATAATGGTATCAGAGCACGGCTTTACATCCTTTGGCCTCGCGTCTAGAGTTTTAAACCATTGACCACGCAACGATGAGATAAGTTGTTCCATACAATGAGTCCGTAATAATTTGAGACTGATGCGTTGCCTTCGTATCGCAGAAGTGGCGGAACCCACGGCCGAGCAAGAACAGAGCGCTTCCAGTGGCTCTAGTAGCTCGCATCGTCGGCAGGCCGGACCTTCTAACGATACAATCGAAAGGATGCTGCGCATGATGGAGGCGCAGCGGAACCAGTCCGAGAGCCGACATCAACGAGTAGAGGAACGACAGGCCCAGTTCGAGGCTCGCTTCGACGCGCACATCAAACTTCAACAAAAGCAGATGGATACCCTGCAGCAGATCGTCCAGACGTTTGCGGCCAACGGGAATTCTGCGACGGCACCTACCGTCACCGTACCTGCTACCACCGTGCCGATGATTCCACCCATTGAAGTCGACACGGCGGAGCCCGAGCTTCAACCTGCGGCACCAAAGAAGTACAACTTCAAAGTGTCAGAATTCAAGAAGGCGTGTCGCACCTCTTTCAGCGGCACCGAGGGTCCCTCCATTGCGATCGACTGGCTGGAAGAACTAGAAGACCACTTCGAGCTCCTCGGCATCGAAGACTCAAAGCAAGTCGCCTGCGCACAACTTCAACTACGGTTGAACGCGCACGACTGGTGGGCCGTGCGCAAGCGAGCGATTCGACCGGACAACACAACCGCGCCGATCTCTTGGGCCACGTTCCGCAAGGCCTTCGAACTCGAGTACCTTCCGTCTGCCGTTCGCCAAGCAAAGGAAAACGAATTCATGTCATTGAAGCAGGGAAACAGGACCGTGCAGCAGTACGCCGCAGAGTTCAACAAATTGTCCAAGTTCGCTGGTGCGTTTCTGCCTACTGAAGAGTGCCGCGTGCGACGGTTCGAAGTGGGACTGCGACAATCTATTGGTGCGCATGTCGGCGTCCCGGAGTACAAGACCACGGGCGAGGCTCTAAATCACGCTCTCCGTCTTGAGAGCCTGCATCCTCCCAGTGCTGACGACGTTGTGCGCCACTCCAATCACAAACGTCCTAGCCATACGGGAGGCAACAACGACGCGTCAAAGCGTCCAAACAACGGCGGCTACCAGGGTCAGAAAACGATGCCTCGATGTACCAGATGTGGGCGAGTGGGACACCGTGAGGACCATTGTTTCTTCCGCAATCTTGAATGTTACACTTGCAGACAGATTGGTCACCGGGCTCAAAATTGTCCAAGCCTTCGTCAGACTCGCAACGCCCCTCCCCAACAGAACCGACAGGAGAATCGAGTGCAGGCGCCTCGACCTGCTCTGCCTGCCCCACCTAACCATCAAGACAGGCGTCCGAATGCACAAGGACGCGTCTACGCCTTGACTCGAGATGAAGCACTTGCCTCAGACACGGTCGTGACAGGTATACTTAGTTTTAATAATGTGCCTGCTCGCGTACTATTTGATTCAGGTGCTTCGCATAGTTTTATAGCGGCGGACTTTGTCGCCGAGCACAAATTTCCGTTAGTATCATTAGACCTCGACCTTAGCGTGAGCACACCTTCGGGCACACCAATACTCACTAATTCAGCCTGCACCGACGGGATTATCTGTATTGGCGGTCAAAAGATCGGTCTGGACGTGATGGTCCTAGACATGAATGACTTCGATATCATTCTGGGGATGGATTGGCTCGGGCCGTGCAACGCAACCATAGACTGTGCCAGGAAGACGGTCACTTTCCGCATACCAGGAGTGCCTGAATTCTGCTTTTCGTGTGGTGAGGCGTCGTCGACCTGCATGTTGATCTCGGCAATCTCTGCTCGGAGGATGCTGCATTCTGGGTGCGAAGGCTACTTGGCGTCCGTCCGAGACATGCGACAGGAGGGTGCAAACGTAGGTCAGACCGACGTTGTGGCAGAATTCCCCGATGTGTTCCCGGACGAGCTACCCGGCATGCCTCCCGACCGAGAGATCGAGTTCAGCATCGATACATTCCCCGATACTCGACCGATTTCAAAGGCCCCGTACAGAATGGCCCCCGCCGAGCTGAAGGAGCTCAAGACCCAGTTACAAGAATTACTCGACAGGGGATTTATTCGGCCTAGTGTTTCACCGTGGGGAGCGCCCGTGTTGTTCGTGAAGAAAAAAGATGGGTCCATGCGTCTGTGCGTCGATTACCGAGAGCTGAACAAGGCCACCATCCGGAACAAGTATCCTTTGCCCCGCATAGACGACTTATTCGATCAACTGCAAGGCGCCTCGGTATTTTCGAAGATTGATCTTCGCTCGGGCTATCATCAACTCAAGATCAAGTCGGACGACGTGCAAAAGTCAGCCTTTCGCACTCGGTACGGCCACTACGAGTTCCTGGTGATGCCATTCGGCCTGACGAACGCCCCTGCCGCCTTCATGGACCTAATGAATCGGGTGTTTCGACCCTTCCTTGATAAATTTGTGGTAGTCTTTATTGACGACATTCTCGTCTACTCGAAAGATAGGGCGCAGCATGCAGAACATCTGCGGACCGTGCTCCAGACACTTCGAGAGAACCAGCTATTTGCGAAGCGGAGTAAGTGTGAATTTTGGCTCAGCAGCGTATCCTTTCTTGGTCACATCATTTCGTCCGAAGGCATTGCAGTCGACCCGAAGAAAGTGGAAGCCGTTGCTGATTGGAAGAGGCCTGCGTCTGCTAGCGAGATTAGAAGCTTTCTTGGTTTGGCGGGATACTATCGACGCTTCGTGAAAGACTTCGCGAAGATTGCATCGCCACTGACTCGCCTCACTCAAAAGGGAGTCGCGTATGAGTGGTCGGATGACTGTGAAGCTTCATTCCAGGAGCTAAAACAGCGGCTGATTTCGGCACCCATACTCGCACTTCCGGATGGGCCAGAGGGTTTTCAGATATTCAGCGATGCTTCAGGCCAGGGCTTGGGATGTGTGCTCATGCAGCGGAACAAGGTGATATCATTCGCCTCCAGACAGTTGAAGCCGCACGAGAAGAACTATCCTACGCACGACTTGGAGTTAGCGGCGATTGTGTTCGCGTTAAAATTGTGGCGTCACTATCTATATGGCGTGGCGTGCGCGATCTATACCGACCACAAGAGCCTCAAGTATCTCTTCACCCAGAAGGAACTGAACTTACGACAGCGGCGCTGGCTCGAACTAATCAAGGACTATGACTTGACGATCGACTACACTCCGGGCAAGGGAAATGTGGTGGCGGACGCTCTGAGTCGGAAATACCTTGCCTCGCTATCCATCGACCGCAGACTACTACAAGATCTCGAAGAAATGGGCATCGATCTCCGGGTTCGATTCAGGGATATACGGTTGGCGCAGCTGCAGTTAGAGCCGAGTTTGCTGGAAAAGATCATGGCCGCTCAGAAGGATGATCCGTACCTGAAGAAAATGCGCGAGCGAATTTCAACAGGTAGTGTGACCGACTTTGCGGAAGACAAGACCGGCGCGCTGCGATTGAATGGCCGACTATGTGTTCCGGATGATTCTGAACTACGAAAGGAGATTATGTCGGAGGCGCATCACGCGAAATATACCTTGCATCCAGGCAGTACCAAGATGTACAAGGACCTCCGCACGACTTTCTGGTGGCACGGGATGAAGAGAGATGTGGCGCTCTTCGTGTCACAATGCATGGCCTGTCAGCAGGTGAAAGCTGAGCATCAGCGACCGGGCGGGGAGATGCAGAACCTTGCCATTCCAGAGTGGAAATGGGATCATGTCACGATGGACTTTATTGTTGGCCTGCCAAAGACACCACGGGGGAGCGACGCCATCTGGGTCATCGTCGATCGATTAACCAAGTCGGCGTACTTCATTGCCATTAAAGTTACTTGGAGCGTTGATCGGCTGGCGCAGATTTATCTTGACGAGATCGTACGGCTGCACGGAGTTCCAGTATCCATCGTCTCTGATCGGGATTCACGGTTCATGTCGCGATTCTGGAGTAGCCTTCAGTCGGCGCTGGGTACCAAGTTGCAGTTTAGTTCAGCTTACCATCCACAGACCGACGGCCAAACGGAGCGCGTTAATCAGATTCTCGAAGACATGCTACGGCTCTGCGCAATCGACTTCAAATCAAGCTGGGACGTCCACTTACCGTTGGCGGAATTTGCATATAACAATAGCTACCAGTCCAGCATCCAAATGGCGCCGTATGAAGCCTTGTACGGTCGGAAGTGCAGATCACCCATTTGCTGGGATGAAGTCGGGGAACGGCAGATACTCGGCCCGGAGCTGGTTGAACAGACGGTGCAGAAGGTCAAGCTAATTCGGGAAAGACTAAAGATTGCACAGAGTCGGCAGAAGAGCTATGCCGACACCCATCGAAGACCGCTTGAGTTCTGTGTAGGCGATCATGTGTTCCTGAAGGTGTCGCCCATGCGCGGAGTTACTCGGTTCGGCGTGAAGGGGAAGCTGAGTCCGAGATTCGTTGGGCCGTTCGAAATACTCGAGCGGGTCGCCCCCGTAGCCTATAAGATTGCCCTACCACCGGCGCTTGAAGGTGTACACAATGTCTTCCACGTCTCCCAACTGCGGAAGTACGTGCACGACCCTAGCCACGTGGTGGATTTTGGCCAGCTGGAGCTAAAGTCCGACTTATCCTACGTTGAAGCGCCCGTTCAAATATTGGAACGCAAGGATAAGTTACTTCGAAATCGGGCGATCCCTCTCGTCTGCGTACTCTGGAGGAACCATGCGGCAGAGGAGTCGACATGGGAACTCGAGTCAGAAATGAGGGAAAAGTTCCCTTCATTATTTTCATAGAGGTAGGTTCTATTCTTAAGTTTCGAGGACGAAACTTTTTCTTAGTTGGTTATGGTGTAGTGCCCCGTCCCTACATCGTGCCCCGTACTCTGTCCATGGGGTGCGCGAGAAAGGAACACTGTCGCTATCGATTCGGCCGGGACCGATAGGTCGAGATCGACCGAGTCGATCGAACGGGAACGGTTGAATTAAGATCCATTCCTCGTTATGGAATGTCTTCTTCGGAACCAAGTCCCATATTCAGCGGGTTGCGCCTCGAGGATTGACTCTGCGGCTGAGTCGGGAGAGACCTCCCGTTGCTCTGCTTTTCACGCCGCTTGCGTTGGTTTTGGCTTTGTTTTCTGAATGCGTTTCGTGGATGTTTTCGATGGTTTTCATGGCTTGCATTTCGAACTCGCATTTCCTATCGAACTCTTTGAATAATGCAGTGTTCTAATCGGTTGCTTGTGCGATTTCAGGTAATCGCGTAGGCGACGTCTAGCGCGACCAACAAGTTCGCTCGCCAAGGTAAACTCAAGGTGAGTGTCTGACCCTTCTCTTCTCGACCCCCTTCTTAGGCAAAATCGATAGTGTTGTTGCGAGAGAAAAGATAATTGCAAGGGCACGGACACGAATGAATGAACAAGTTTCAAAGAAAATGTAGGCTATGTCCTAATAACAAAAATCATGTCTTTGCACGGTCATGGACAACTTGTCGACAAGGTGAACGTTTCCCCGCACGGCAAGCCCGAGGCCACGGGACCGTTGCGGGCATTGGGAAACAAAAGAATTAGGCGAGGACTTGCAGCGGGGCTAGCTACCCACGCTGAAAGGACCCCGTCTAACAAAAGCAAAGAGGAGTCCACAATGGCTCTGGGAGTCAGTGACCAACACACGAAATAATGCACTTGGTATGGAAAATGATAACAATTGAAAGGGAAGAACATAGTAAGTTTTATAAGGCGCGACGCGGTCCGCCGGGGTAAGTTTCAACGTAAAAGTTCACTATGCTTGTCATTACTTGTTTGTAATCCATTAGGATGGTTAGAAACATTCATACTCAATTGTCATATAAACTCTTCAACCAAATGAGAGCTTGGAATTTAAATAGCCACGCACCAGTACAAAGTGTAATGTACTGATCCTCGCTCTCCACGCAGGTACCCCGAACCACGAAGGGCGTGCCAACTAGAGCTCAAGGCGGCGTGAACTCTTTTGAAGCCTCGTTCGTGTGAAGGCTTGTTTTCTGGATTTCCTTTTGAAGAAGACCCGCACATCAGTCCAAAGAAAAATGACGACTCGACTTCCCGCCATAGCAGGTGGAAATATGTATTGGTTTTTGCTTGTATAAAAAGGGGCGTAATGTATGGAACGACTATCTCATCGGCGTTCATTTTTGTAAGTCGAAGTCATGTTGTAGCCCGCGCGGCAATGATTGTAAAAAGAAGTCTATGTAAAGTTCATATTATCAATGAAAAGTCTATTTCCATTTCAAATGTGTTATTCAATTTCTCTGTGTACTCTAAATTGATGTTGTGTTTCGGATAACCTTATGACTATGCCTTGTGCGAACGCAACTTAGGTTCGCACGGCATCACGCCCGGGGGACGACTATCGATTCGACGGAATCGGGGCGTGACACCAGTCCAAGCCCCATATTATCCTCCATCACCACCCTCAACCTCTTTTCCCTTGAAAAATATTAGGTACTCCCCTACATATTTTTTCTATTTTTTTGGGAATTTCTAATTATTTAATTCCCATAGAATTAACCTATTTTCTCCATTTTAATCCTAGCCATAGGATCTTCCTATTTAATCCCACACATTGATTTTCCCCATAAAATTTTCTACATTCAGCCAACAATTGTGGCCGGCCCTAAATCCTAGGGAGCACACTTTTTCTCTCTCCCTCTCTCTCTCTCTTTCATTAATTTCTAGACTCTCTCTTTCTTCCTAACCACTTTCCCACAACAACAAAAACTACTACAGCCATGCATCATCTCCCTCTCCTCCCCGAGCATGCAACTCGACCCCCTGGCCGAGCCGACCACCCCCCTACTCCTTCCAGGCCAAGCCGACCTCCCTCCACTCCATCTCCTTCCTCCTCAAGCTCTTTCCAATCTCCTCCTCCATGCAACTCTACCGCCACCACGTTCGACCTCTCCGCACACACAGCGCCTCCACCCTCGTCAGGGTGCGCCGCCGCCCGACCCACGTCGAGGCACGCAGTCCCCCGCCGTCGCCTGGCCGGGCTGGCCACCGCAGCAACGCGCAGCGGCCTCGGCAGCAAGCGCGAGCAGCCGCGCGCCCCCCTTGCGCGCGCGCGCGAGCTCCGATCTATCGTCGTCGGCCACGCCCGACGTGGCCGTAGCCTCCCCCTAGGCTGGGCGCCCCTCCGGCGACCCCCTGGGTCCGCCCTCTCATCCTCCAGCGCGACGTATAGGCGATTCGTGCGTTTTGCACGACGTTCCGTCGTGACGCGCGCGAAATAAAGTTCGTTTTGGCGCCCCGTCGCAGCAACTTTGCGTACGATTTTCTGGAGATCCGACCGTTGGATCGTCGATTTCTTCGCTCCGTCACAATCTCGGTATATCCACCTTCGCTCATGTCAATTTTTGTCCGTTAATTTTATCGTTTGATACATGAAAACCGGCCACCAAGTTGACCGTTTAAATTGTATTAAATTTGGACAGTTTCGCGGGGCCAACTTTGTCAGCTTGTATCTCCTCCCCCGCAGCTCCGTTTGGCGTGCTACCAGTTCCAGTGCGAAGCTGGTATAACCCTCTTACTACCCCTCTAGTTTCGTTTCATTGTGAGCTTGTTTGATAGGTTGAATTCGACGTCAAAGTTGGCCGTCCGAATTCGTAATTTCCAACTTGTAAAATTCCATTTTTGAACACGGGACTCCAGATTTCATTTCTGACACCACTATTAGACTTGTGGCGTCGTTCTGGCATGTTTTCATATAAAATTTGTTAGATTTGGAGAACGTGGGCCCGGGCACATTTTTCGGTGCAAAGCGGGTCCCACATTCTGGGTCAACGGGACTTTTTGACGCCAGCTCATCGGAATCCAATTCCGGATACACCGATGAGTTCGTATCGTCATTCTGGACTCGTTGACATATAATTTGCTAGGTTTTGGTGGACATTGGGTCTGGCACGCATTTCGGTGCAAGTCGGATACCAATATCCGTGTCAACGGGTCATTTTGAGATCGGCTCATCGGAATCCAATTTCGGAGATACCGTTGAGTTCGTATCATCATTCTGGACTCGTTGACAGGTAGTTTGCCGAGTTTTGAGAACTTTGGCTCCGGCACGTATTTCCGTGCAAACCGGAATTTCAAGTTCTGGTCAACGGGCCAAATTGAGATCGGGTCAACGGAATCCAATTCTGGAGATACCGTTGGGTTCGTATCGACATTCTGGTTGTGTGGACATATAATTTGTTATATTTTATGGACTTGTTTTCTTGCACGTTTTTCGGTACAAAACGGCTCTGACACGGACACCGTTTTGACCCGAAATTACCTTTTTGCCCTTGTGTCCAAATTGGACCGTTGGGTAGGCTATCCTAGCTAATTTGACCATTTTGGACACGTTGGCGATGTTCATTTCATCGTCCGACAATGTTTGTTGATAATTTCTCTGAGTTTAACCTTTTTATAATTAATTAATAATTAATTCATATAATGTTCGTATTTCGGGATTAGTACAACGAAACTGAGATCAGCCAATTCCAGTGATCTCACATCGCTGAAATTGACAAGTTGGATATGTGGATCACTATAATAAGATTATCAACCTTACCGATAATCCTCTTATCTCGATTTACGTGTCGTAAGTTTCGACGTACAAATAACGAAGTACACTTATTATTAGACTAGAATTGACCCTGTTTGACCAGAGTTGACCAGTTGACCCAAAGTCAACTATAAGTCAACACTTGACCTAGTTTGACTAGATTATTGACCGGAGTCGACCTAGAGTTGTTTTGACTTAGAAGAACCTAGAATAATGTAGATTGATTATAGAGATTCATTTATTTCAACTTGAAACCCCTTGTAACCTGTGTTGCTTTAAATAGGACTCTGTGGCTTCAGTGGGACCTCCTATACTTATCAGCTGTTCAGGTTATCGAGGCGAGTACATTCTCTGATCATTTCATATCTTGCTTAGAATTATTTCCTGCAGTAGATTACTTTACTTGTACTGTCACGACGGTCACACGGATTGGTACTATATGGATCCTTTCTTGAGATGTTATCCTTAGGGAGCATCGGGTACTCTATGTTTGTGCGTTTCACTTACATGGCGTATCACTATGCTTCGTTGATTCTTCGATCACTTGTAACATATACTCTTATGATCACAGAGTCATCCTGGAATCCCTATCCCATTTATGGGTCTACTATGTATCACCTTCGGGGTCCATTACCTTCGGGGTCTATTACCTTCGGGGTCCATTACCTTCGGGGTCTATTACCTTCGGGGTCTATCACCTTCGGGGTCTGAACATAGTATCATAACATAACCTGGCTGGATCCTTGTGTATTGATTGGGGGTACGGGGGAGTAGAAGTGGACATGTGAATAATACACCAGTAGTTTCTTCATTGAATCATTCCGTAGTGTCTTCATTGAATCATCCCAGGCCATTTACATGTTCATGTTTTACTCTGACTCACTAGTCACATGCTAGCTCTTTATGTATAGTAGATATTTCTATTACAGCTCTCCTGTTTACATACTGCTTTTTCTTCAGTACCTGTATCTTACTTTACTGCATGTTATATGTTTTCTAACCTGCTATGATATGTTGAGATGTACTGTGCTCGCTCCAGTCCTGACTGGACATGTTGATAAATTTTACAGATAGCCTGGAGGTGCCTGCTAGCCTAGAGGAGACACAGTAGGGTTTGTTTAGGTAGTTATTTCATTTTTGTCTGGAGTTGTATTTACTTTGGGGATTACTGTATCTTTATTTGAGTTTTGAGATGTACTTCTGGGTTCATGTATCTTAGACACTTAGACTTCTATCTCCTGTATTTATTTTGGATTTCATGTTTTATCTATCCTTATCATGCTCTACCCTAGATGTGATTGAATTTGTATCTGCTATGTCACCCCCATTCGGGGAGTATAAACTGCTTAGCCTTATATTGTTAGATGTTGTGACCTAGGACAGCGTTCTACCGCCGACACTGCGGCGTAGGCTGGGCGTCGTTACGTTCTCGTGCCCTAACTCTAGAGTGCGGGTCGTGACACGTTTTTAGTGGTGGCCCATGCAGGTCGAGACTAAAAGTGTAGTGGTATTCGAACTTGAGTACCACTACAGCCTGCACTAGGAATAGGATATATTTTTGAAGATACTCAATCACAGTTAGGATCCCTTGAGAGATTCCTGGGACGACCCTGGAGAATCTTATTTAACTTCGATTTGAAAACTCTTTTTTCCCTTGATTTGATTTATCTTTATTTTCTGTTGTTAAATTTAATTTTAAGGGATTATTGTTGAATTTGAGTTTGTATTTATTAATTTTGATGGATGATTATCGAATTTTGAATTTTGATGATAGCTGTTGCATTCGAGTTTATATTTTGATGGATTTTGTTCATTTTTGAATTTTGATGTTCGTTAATAAATTTGATTTGATTTTTGAGTATTCATTATCGATTAATTTAATTTTTGGCAAGATGAAATTATATGGGCTAGGTCATCTAAGATTTGGAATCTAGTCTTCTACAGTCATATTAGCCAGCATGGTGAGGACATATAGTTGACTTGGATATATTTCTCGGGTGTGGGAATTTAAGGTTTTCGCAGCCAAGCTAGCGGCACCGCGAAAATGTTAAATACCACGATTCTAGACGTATGTGCCTAAGTCGAGGACTCTGTGATTATCGTAGCCTTGCTTACTAGTATGACGAGGATTTAGAGTATCATGATTTTGGATAGACGCATATGATTATCATATTGTACTTTAAATATTTCGAACATGTTTTCTCTACCTTGTTTCAGTCCTTCAAAAAAAAAGAGAATTATTAATTGTTTTGTTTTGCTTTGCCTCTCATTATTTAACTTAGGAGTAGCTTTAGCTATTTTCATAAACCTTTGGGTAACTTCTTCCATGAATTTCTTCTTAATTCAACAAATCAATGATTTTGCTAGACTTTATCTTGGGATTGATATTTTAGTTCTGGATTTCAAAATGGTTTCCTCTTTTAAAACGGATAAGCAGCACAGATTTTATTACCATTTCTTTCCTGCCAATATTTTATTTCCATCATTCCTTGTCATATACAACTATCATGATTACATCAATTTCGTCTCGTATCTCGTTCTGTCAGCTGTACTTGAACTCTTGAATCTGCATATCGTTTTTATCTGAGAAATGTTGAGGAAGTGACGTAAATCATCTAATATGGAAATGACGTAATTGGTTATCATGTGATAATTTTGTAGGAATCAAAATATTGGATGTCAAAAAAAAAAAATTTTGAGATAGAAATGTGGTAAAGGTTTAAAATGGAATTGAGTGATAAATGTTATCAATTTAGAAACAATTGCAGAAAGTTGGTTATGGATAATTCATGGATGTATTTCAAGACTAATGAGGTTATCAGAGGTCAACCTAATTTTGAGGACTAGAAAATCTTGGTTATTGATTCTGGGAAAACTTTTACTCTGAGACTATGTAGAAATTAGAAATGGAAGGCAGAATTTAATTGTATTTAATGATTATGCGAAGTTGAACAAGATATTGTAAGAGGGTGACTAGAGACAGAGAGAACACAAGAATTTTAAG
This sequence comes from Iris pallida, assembly GCA_029216955.1. NCBI lineage: Eukaryota > Viridiplantae > Streptophyta > Magnoliopsida > Asparagales > Iridaceae > Iris > Iris pallida. The sequence continues at coordinate 111,044 of JANAVB010041219.1, forward strand.
TTATAGGAATTATTTTAGATGATTGGAGAAAAATTTTAGAATTCAAAAAAAAGGATGATAATTGAATGTGAACGTTGAAGGAATATGAAGGTTGAATTATAAACGAGAATAAAATTGGTATGACATAGTGGTATTGGAGTTGAGTAAATATGAGACTCGATTTAAACAAGTTCAAAGATTTTATAAACTGGATCTAGAGGGTTCGGATTTAATTTAGAACGAGGTGAAGGAATTTAGAAATTGGATTAAATGGATAAGTATTGGTACCTAAATAAGAGGGTATGTTTCGTGGAAAATGTTTTAGAAGCTTGAAATTTTGTCTGTGATTATCATGGTAAAAGGGTTAGATGACTGAAGGTTATAAAATTTCTGAGGGAAGACATATAACGGTTGATTTTTGGGATTGTGAGAAAATATGATTGGCAAAGGGTAAACCAATAGTATCAGATAGAGATGATTTACTGACTTCGTATGAAATCTTTTCCCGTTTTTCTCTAAAAAGTTTTTTTTTCAATATCATTGAATCCTGGTTTCCTTGATCACGACCAAATCGACTTCGATTATCTTTTCTTATCTTGGGTGGTACTCAATTGAATTAGATTTGATTATGACCTGAACCTCCATCCTTGTATGTTCGTTCTCAGACCTTGTTGAACTGTCCTCCATATTGCCTAAATTTTGATTTCCCCAATTTGATCAACTTAGATCGTATCGAGAATAAATAATTTTAATATATATTGTGATTGGATTTTCATGCAAGTGACTTTCATTCTTAACTTTGATTTTGATTTTTTTGAACCCTTTATAAATAATTGGTAGTTACCTTTCCTTATTTTTATGATAAGTACCAGTTTTCACATAGGAGGGTAGGCTGTCTTACAGTTTTGATGATTGTTATTTCCGTATATTTCCTAATTTAGCACCCTAGACTGCTTGTGAGTTGATACCCTATGACCCTTCCGGTTAGCATGACTAGTATACCTAGATGAGACTTCACTGTCACCGTATGCCATGACCCTGTATGCCGTTCTTTTTTTGATGGTATGTTTTATTTAAGTTCTGGGACTTTTACTGTGGGGGTTTGACCTTGTCACCCTCACTTTTTCCAGTTAGGGGTAAAATGGTAATTTTCCATTTTATATTATTTTTAGGAATTTTATTTCATGAATATTATTATTTAATTATTATAGGAGTCGGGTTCGAATTTCATCGCATTCCGAGTTAATTCGGGACCCCGGTGAATTTCGACTTGAGCTGTAATTAGCCTGTTAGCTAACCATGGCCCACCACACTAAAAATTAGGGTTTAAGAGTTTGGACTAGTTCCCCATGAGTAATTTAGTTTAATTATGATTTTTAATTAATTTTAGCATTTTTCTAAAACCCATTTGGATTTAAACTAACATTAGGCTAGTGTAGGGGCAAACTTGTAAATACAAGTGCCCCTACAAGACCATGGTGGCCGGCCCTATAAACAGCCCCCCCCCTCACTTCCTTCACCACTAAGTCACCTCTCTCTCTTCCACTTTCATTTTCTTCTCAAGCCTTCTTCTTCCTCCAACCTCCTTTAGGTATGATTTTAATTCTTCATTTAATCCTCTTTTGCATATAGTTGTTTCACACCAATTAGAGGTATGACCATTCTCTTCCATTTGCCCACAAATTTGTAGGTTTTCCATAGAAAAATAGGTTAAGGATTTATTAGGATTAATCATTTTGTGAATGATATATATATATATATATATATATATATATATATATATATATATATATATATATATACATATATATATATACATGTGTATTTATGTGTGTGTATTTATTTATGTATTTGTGAGAGTGTAGAAGAGGGTGACACTTGTGTCATGGGGATGGTGGTGTTGTGAGAGTGGTGTGTGTGTGGGAGGATGTGTGTGTGTTATATATATAATTAGAGGGAGGGATAGATATCTAGATAGATTTTTGATAGGTATCTAGTTGTATATATATATAGAGATAGATATATATATATATAGATATATATAGATATATATATATATAGATGAAGTTATATATATAGGGAGATAGAATAGAAGAGAAGAAGAAGAATAAGACCAGCAATAGCAGCAGCCAGCAGCAGCCTAGGCTGCTGCCAGGACCAAAACAGCCCCCCCCCCCCCCCTTTTGGTTTTAGCCTATAGAAACTCCCTTTTTTTTCACCTATACATATAGGTATATATATAGATATATATATATAAGTGTTATATATGGTTGGAATCGTAGAGAAGAGTAGAAAATGATTATGGAATGAGAAGTTAGAAAAGAATTAGAGGTTAGAAAGAAAGATTGAAAGAAGTTGGAAGAATAGGAAAAAGGCTAGAATAGAAAAGGGAAAAAAACCGAGTTAGAGGGCGAAACGGAGTTCGGAGTATCCGATTGAGTTGAAACTTGGCGTGGAGCATGAATACGTGATTTAGATTTTGCGGATAGGCTTCCGGATGGAATTCGGGGTCGTAGGGCGCCCGTAACGGGCCGTATCGGTCCGTATCTTGAAATATTCAAGATTTTGACAACGGGCCGTATCGTGGACCGAATGTCCACGTTACCTAGGTATTTTGGTAGATATTATATGTATAGGCTAGTATCATACTACCCTAGGGAGATCGGGTCAAAATATCAAGCGTGGTTAGGCTAACTGGATAGTTGCCGAAACTAGAATTTACCCTTTTTAAGGGCAAAATAGGATATTGGCCTACGGCCAAGATATGAGTTTCGAAGTCCAAGATGGACTTGGATATGGGTTGTAGAGGTTGGTAATAGTTAGAAATAGTCGCCTAGACCTAGTCTTGGCCCCGGTTGACCACGGTTGACTTTTTGGACCAAAAGTCAACTTTGGGTCAACGCTTTACCCAAATTAGTCCTGATTTCCATTAGACTTTTGTAGTTGACCAAAAGTCAACTATTAGTCACCATTGACCTAGGGTTGACCAGGGTTGACCAGAGTTGACCAGTTGACCAAAAGTCAACTGTAGGCCAACTCTTGATCCCGTTTGACTTTCTTCGACTTGTTTTGACCCGTGATGCCTGGTATGACCTAGGATTGACTTGGTTAGGCTTAGATTGACTTGATATAACTTGATTTGACCTAGATTGAATTGACAGGACTTAGTGTGACTCAGTGAGACCTAGTTTGACCTAGATTGCATATCATTCATTGTAAATCATTCCTAAACTTGTTTAAACCTAAATTAACTTACAGTATCTCATATTTAGGTCTTCTGATACCGCTCTGAGCATTGATATACCATACAGCTCAGGACAGCAGGCGAGTACATTCACTGATAGTTTTCATTGTCTTGATATTTGCTATATCCGATTCAGTCGTAGTGTCTTACTTGATTCTCAGACACGATAGTGCACGGACTAGTATTGTCGGATTCCTGTCATGAGATGTCATTCCTGGATTTCTTGAGATACTGGTACTTGCTTAGTCTTGATTCTTGTACTTGTATTGACGCCGATTCCTGAAGAGGACTTGCTCCCCTCTTAGGGAATCCCGCGTCATGACGTGCTATGTCCGGATTCGTATACTATTCGGGGAATGGGGAATATTATAGATAGTGTGATCAATGCCCTCTTGAGTTACTACTTGAACCATAGTTATACCCTCACCTCACGATGGGTATAGCCTGACCTGTGCTACTACTTGCTCCATAGCTTACCATCCCGGCCGGGCCGAGTCCACGTACTTGTAGCCGGTCGGCTGGAAGCCTGATGCTTGACCCATACCGATCACATTAGGCTATAATATTCGAGGCACATTTTATATTTACTTTTCCTGTCATATATCCTGTTCTGTCTATATTCAGTACTTTCTCACCATTCATGATATACAGTTACTCACATGCTCTACCTGCCTTTATACTGTACTATGATTGAGACTAAGTCCTGTTTGAAAGAAGGGTTACAACCTCGGTCCTTGTTTGGTTTAAGGGTTGTAACTCGACTTTCGAATGGTTCCCAAGTCGCCTATATCTTTGTCTTGTATTTCATTACACTGTCTCTTATAGAACTTGTCAATTCACATGGAACTGCTGTTAGTGTTTGTACTTGCTCATTTTCCTGACAGGATACCGTTATGATATTTTTACAGATGTTTCTGAGACAGATGGAGACTCAGGCCAGGGCAGTGGCCTGATAGATTGGCCACTAGATTTTATACTCCCTGAGTAGTTAGCACTTGTTAGGCTTGACTGGACTGCGATCCAGCTTTAGATTTTAGAATGTAGTATTATATATTATTCTGTGATGTTACGTTTAGTTTTGGACTTGTGTGGATCTCGAACTTATTTCTTGCTTCATCTATCATATTTCCTTTCCATGCTATCTACCTTAGTTTTACATTTGTGATTGAGACTGTATTGCTATGTCACCTCCATTCGGAGTGTATATACTGTACAGGTACCTTTATCTGTTTAGTTGTAGTATTCTAGATGACCTAGACAGCGTTCTACCGCCGATGCTGCGGCGTAGGCTGGACGTACCCACTTCTCGTGCCCCTAATCAGGGTGCGGGTCGTGACACGTTTTTGTGGTGGCCCACGCAGGTCGAGTTTATGTAGTGGTATTCGAACTTGAGTACCACTACAGCCTGCAGTAGGAATAGGATATATTTTGAAGTTACTCAATCACATTTTAGGAAAAATTTTCTGATCTTTTGATTACCATGACAACTCTTCTTGAATTTGAATTCAATTGTCCTCCTTTGATAATATCTTATCTTGTGCCATATTGATCTCTTGGGTTCAATTCGTCCTCAGGATGGTGATTACTCGCAGTCAGGCAGTAGCAGAGCAGATAGCAGGTTCCAATCTTTCGATCTCCTTTCCGCATTTGCCTTCTTATAAACAGTCTTGAAATTCGATTCCATATGTTCCTTGATCGTTTGATAAAATTTTTGTCCCTATGATGTGATATTTTCTGAGATAAGTAGTATGGGCTAGGTCACCTCGATTATGAGATTTTAGAATCCTCTAGGGTCATGCTAGAAGGCAGAGTGAGGACATATAGTCGGACTATGGACGTATTCCTAGGGTGTGGGGATTTAAGGTTTTCGCTGCCAAGCTAGCGGCAATGCGAAAATTTTAAATACCATAATTCTAGAGGTATGTACCGTAGCTGAGGACTCTGTGATTATCGTAGCCTTGCTCACTGGCATGACGGAGATTCTGAGTATCATGATTATTGGACAGACGCATACGATTATCAAATTGCATGAATTTTCTGTGTTGCTTCGTTTTAAGTTTTTGGATGATTCTTTTAAGGTGGATAGACTTATATTTGAGAGTAATTTTAAATTTTATTATATTAGTCATTTAATTCATGCTTTGATTTTTGAGATTTTAATCATTTAAATTTTTAGCCATGACTTGTGAATTTGAGATTTTACTATTGTTTGGTTTTAATTTCGAGGACGAAATTTTTTTAAGGTGGATAGACTTGTCACCCTCACTTTTTCCAGTTAGGGGTAAAATGGTAATTTTCCATTTTATATTATTTTTAGGAATTTTATTTCATGAATATTATTATTTAATTATTATAGGAGTCGGGTTCGAATTTCATCGCATTCCGAGTTAATTCGGGACCCCGGTGAATTTCGACTTGAGCTGTAATTAGCCTGTTAGCTAACCATGGCCCACCACACTAAAAATTAGGGTTTAAGAGTTTGGACTAGTTCCCCATGAGTAATTTAGTTTAATTATGATTTTTAATTAATTTTAGCATTTTTCTAAAACCCATTTGGATTTAAACTAACATTAGGCTAGTGTAGGGGCAAACTTGTAAATACAAGTGCCCCTACAAGACCATGGTGGCCGGCCCTATAAACAGCCCCCCCCCCCCTCACTTCCTTCACCACTAAGTCACCTCTCTCTCTTCCACTTTCATTTTCTTCTCAAGCCTTCTTCTTCCTCCAACCTCCTTTAGGTATGATTTTAATTCTTCATTTAATCCTCTTTTGCATATAGTTGTTTCACACCAATTAGAGGTATGACCATTCTCTTCCATTTGCCCACAAATTTGTAGGTTTTCCATAGAAAAATAGGTTAAGGATTTATTAGGATTAATCATTTTGTGAATGATATATATATATATATATATATATATATATATATATATATACATATATATATATACATGTGTATTTATGTGTGTGTATTTATTTATGTATTTGTGAGAGTGTAGAAGAGGGTGACACTTGTGTCATGGGGATGGTGGTGTTGTGAGAGTGGTGTGTGTGTGGGAGGATGTGTGTGTGTTATATATATAATTAGAGGGAGGGATAGATATCTAGATAGATTTTGATAGGTATCTAGTTGTATATATATATAGAGAGAGATATATATATATAGATATATATATAGATATATATATATAGATGAAGTTATATATATAGGGAGATAGAATAGAAGAGAAGAAGAAGAATAAGACCAGCAATAGCAGCAGCCAGCAGCAGCCTAGGCTGCTGCCAGGACCAAAACAGCCCCCCCCCCCCCCCCCCCCCCCCCCCCTTTTGGTTTTAGCCTATAGAAACCCCCTTTTTTTTCACCTATACATATAGGTATATATATAGATATATATATAAGTGTTATATATGGTTGGAATCGTAGAGAAGAGTAGAAAATGATTATGGAATGAGAAGTTAGAAAAGAATTAGAGGTTAGAAAGAAAGATTGAAAGAAGTTGGAAGAATAGGAAAAAGGCTAGAATAGAAAAGGGGAAAAACCGAGTTAGAGGGCGAAACGGAGTTCGGAGTATCCGATTGAGTTGAAACTTGGCGTGGAGCATGAATACGTGATTTAGATTTTGCGGATAGGCTTTCGGATGGAATTCGGGGTCGTAGGGCGCCCGTAACGGGCCGTATCGGTCCGTATCTTGAAATATTCAAGATTTTGACAACGGGCCGTATCGTGGACCGAATGTCCACGTTACCTAGGTATTTTGGTAGATATTATATGTATAGGCTAGTATCATACTACCCTAGGGAGATCGGGTCAAAATATCAAGCGTGGTTAGGCTAACTGGATAGTTGCCGAAACTAGAATTTACCCTTTTTAAGGGCAAAATAGGATATTGGCCTACGGCCAAGATATGAGTTTCGAAGTCCAAGATGGACTTGGATATGGGTTGTAGAGGTTGGTAATAGTTAGAAATAGTCGCCTAGACCTAGTCTTGGCCCCGGTTGACCACGGTTGACTTTTTGGACCAAAAGTCAACTTTGGGTCAACGCTTTACCCAAATTAGTCCTGATTTCCATTAGACTTTTGTAGTTGACCAAAAGTCAACTATTAGTCACCATTGACCTAGGGTTGACCAGGGTTGACCAGAGTTGACCAGTTGACCAAAAGTCAACTGTAGGCCAACTCTTGATCCCGTTTGACTTTCTTCGACTTGTTTTGACCCGTGATGCCTGGTATGACCTAGGATTGACTTGGTTAGGCTTAGATTGACTTGATATAACTTGATTTGACCTAGATTGAATTGACAGGACTTAGTGTGACTCAGTGAGACCTAGTTTGACCTAGATTGCATATCATTCATTGTAAATCATTCCTAAACTTGTTTAAACCTAAATTAACTTACAGTATCTCATATTTAGGTCTTCTGATACCGCTCTGAGCATTGATATACCATACAGCTCAGGACAGCAGGCGAGTACATTCACTGATAGTTTTCATTGTCTTGATATTTGCTATATCCGATTCAGTCGTAGTGTCTTACTTGATTCTCAGACACGATAGTGCACGGACTAGTATTGTCGGATTCCTGTCATGAGATGTCATTCCTGGATTTCTTGGGATACTGGTACTTGCTTAGTCTTGATTCTTGTACTTGTATTGACGCCGATTCCTGAAGAGGACTTGCTCCCCTCTTAGGGAATCCCGCGTCATGACGTGCTATGTCCGGATTCGTATACTATTCGGGGAATGGGGAATATTATAGATAGTGTGATCAATGCCCTCTTGAGTTACTACTTGAACCATAGTTATACCCTCACCTCACGATGGGTATAGCCTGACCTGTGCTACTACTTGCTCCATAGCTTACCATCCCGGCCGGGCCGAGTCCACGTACTTGTAGCCGGTCGGCTGGAAGCCTGATGCTTGACCCATACCGATCACATTAGGCTATAATATTCGAGGCACATTTTATATTTACTTTTCCTGTCATATATCCTGTTCTGTCTATATTCAGTACTTTCTCACCATTCATGATATACAGTTACTCACATGCTCTACCTGCCTTTATACTGTACTATGATTGAGACTAAGTCCTGTTTGAAAGAAGGGTTACAACCTCGGTCCTTGTTTGGTTTAAGGGTTGTAACTCGACTTTCGAATGGTTCCCAAGTCGCCTATATCTTTGTCTTGTATTTCATTACACTGTCTCTTATAGAACTTGTCAATTCACATGGAACTGCTGTTAGTGTTTGTACTTGCTCATTTTCCTGACAGGATACCGTTATGATATTTTTACAGATGTTTCTGAGACAGATGGAGACTCAGGCCAGGGCAGTGGCCTGATAGATTGGCCACTAGATTTTATACTCCCTGAGTAGTTAGCACTTGTTAGGCTTGACTGGACTGCGATCCAGCTTTAGATTTTAGAATGTAGTATTATATATTATTCTGTGATGTTACGTTTAGTTTTGGACTTGTGTGGATCTCGAACTTATTTCTTGCTTCATCTATCATATTTCCTTTCCATGCTATCTACCTTAGTTTTACATTTGTGATTGAGACTGTATTGCTATGTCACCTCCATTCGGAGTGTATATACTGTACAGGTACCTTTATCTGTTTAGTTGTAGTATTCTAGATGACCTAGACAGCGTTCTACCGCCGATGCTGCGGCGTAGGCTGGACGTACCCACTTCTCGTGCCCCTAATCAGGGTGCGGGTCGTGACAGACCTAGAGGGTGTATGGACATTTTAATTTCGAGGACGAAATTTTTATAAGGTGGGTAGGATGTGAGCACCCTGAATTTCGGGTTAATTTTTTTTTTTTTTTTCCTGATTATTTGGTTTTGATAAATATTTATTTTATTTATTTATCTGTAAGTGTACTTTTCCATGCCTTTGATATTTGGAGTATCAGGGATGTTCAACTCTGGAAATCTTCTTCACGAGTTTTGGAGTGGACACGATTACCTTTATGACGGTATATAGTGTCCCATCCAAACTTGTTCCCTTGTGCTCTTTCTGCTTCGCTGAACTTTGGGTCGGTTTAGACCATTTGATTGTTATTTATTTTCCCACTCTTTTTCTTGATCATTTTCAGCGCGTTACCATGACATTTAAATTGGGAGCGCAAGACCAGTCAGTTTCTTGAAACCAACTCCTCATTGATGATCTACTCGAGACGTTCGTCACCCATGACCTTTGTGTCCCACTCAGACACATTATTTTGAGCTCCATTTGATTCGCACAACTTTCCCGACACGTGACCCGATTTTATTTCACTCCACGGCGTCACATTCATTTTCCAACTTGATTTATGGGTCCCCTGCCGACCAAAACCTGTCAGCCCCAACTATGGACATGGCCCACATTGAGCCTACTATCCGTCCGTCACTTGTGTCCCATTTATTGGAATCCCCATGTGCTATTTATTTACACATGATCATCAACGTCTAATTTTAATTCGATTTTGCATCATGTCCGATTTTTACCCAACCCGGTTTGACCGAACCCAGTCCAAGCCCCATATTATCCTCCATCACCACCCTCAGCCTCTTTTTCCTTGAAAATATTAGGTACTCCCCTACATATTTTTTCTATTTTTTTTGGGAATTTCTAATTATTTAATTCCCATAGAATTAACCTATTTTCTCCATTTTAATCCTAGCCATAGGATCTTCCTATTTAATCCCACCCATTGATTTTCCCCATGAAATTTTCTACATTCAGCCAACAATTGTGGCCGGCCCTAAATCCTAGGGAGCACACTTTCTCTCTCTCCCTCTCTCTCTCTCTTTCATTAATTTCTATACTCTCTCTTTCTTCCTAACCACTTTCCCACAACAACAAAAACTACTACAGCCATGCATCATCTCCCTCTCCTCCCCGAGCATGCAACCCGACCCCCTGGCCGAGCCGACCACCCCCCTACTCCTCCCAGGCCAAGCCGACCTCCCTCCACTCCATCTCCCTCCTCCTCAAGCTCTTTCCAATCTCCTCCTCCATGCAACTCTACCGCCACCACGTTCGACCTCTCCGCACACACAGCGCCTCCACCCTCGTCAGGGTGCACCGCCGCCCGACCCACGTCGAGGCGCGCAGTCCCCCGCCGTCGCCTGGCCGGGCCGGCCACCGCAGCAACGCGCAGCGGCCTCGGCAGCAAGCGCGAGCAGCCGCGCGCCCCCCTTGCGCGCCCGCGCGCGAGCTCCGATCTATCGTCGTCGGCCACGCCCGACGTGGCCGTAGCCTCCCCCTAGGCTGGGCGCCCCTCCGACGACCCCCTGGGTCCGCCCTCTCGTCCTCCAGCGCGACGTATAGGCGATTCGTGCATTTTGCACGACGTTCCGTCGTGACGCGCACGAAATGAAGTTCGTTTTGGCGCCCCGTCGCAGCAACTTCGCACGCAATTTCCCGGAGATCCGACCGTTGGATCATCGATTTCTTTGCTCCGTCACAATCTCAATATATCCACCTTCGCTTATGTCAATTTTCGTCCGTTAATTTTATCGTTTGATACATGAAAACCGGCCACCAAGTTGACCGTTTAAATTGTATTAAATTTGGACAGTTTCGCGGGGCCAACTTCGTCAGCTTGTATCTCCTACACCGCAGCTCCGTTTGGCGTGCTACCAGTTCCAGTGCAAAGCTGGTATAACCCTCTTACTACCCCTCTAGTTTCGTTTCATTGTGAGCTTGTTTGATAGGTTGAATTCGACGCCAAAGTTGGCCGTCCGAATTCGTAATTTCCAACTTGTAAAATTCTATTTTTGAACACGGGACTCCAGATTTCATTTCTGACACCACCATTAGACTTGTGGCGTCGTTCTGCCATGTTTTCATATAAAATTTGTTAGATTTGGAGAACGTGGGTCCGGGCACGTTTTTCGGTGCAAAGCGGGTCCCACATTCTGGGTCAACGGGACTTTTTGACGCCGGCTCATCGGAATCCAATTCCGGATACACCGATGAGTTCGTATCATCATTCTGGACTCGTTGACATATAATTTGCTAGGTTTTGGTGGACATTGGATCTGGCACGCATTTCGGTGCAAGTCGGATACCAATATCCGTGTCAACGGGTCATTTTGAGATCGGCTCATCGGAATCCAATTCCGGAGATACCGTTGAGTTCGTATTATCATTCTAGACTCGTTGATAGGTAGTTTGTTGAGTTTTGAGAACTTTAGCTCCGGCACGTATTTCCGTACAAACCGGAATTTCAAGTTCTGGTCAACGGGCCAAATTGAGATCGGGTCAACGGAATCCAATTCTGGAGATACCGTTGGGTTCGTATCGACATTCTGGTTGTGTGGACATATAATTTGTTATATTCTATGGACTTGTTTTCTTGCACGTTTTTCGGTACAAAACGGCTCTGACACGGACACCGTTTTGATCCGAAATTACCTTTTTGCCCTTGTGTCCAAATTGGACCGTTGGGTAGGCTATCCTAGCTAATTTGACCATTTTGGACACGTTGGCGATGTTCATTTCATCGTCCGACAATGTTTGTTGATAATTTCTCTGAGTTTAACCTTTTTATAATTAATTAATAATTAATTCATATAATGTTCGTATTTCGGGATTAGTACAACGAAACTGAGATCAGCCAATTCCAGTGATCTCACATCGCTGAAATTGACAAGTTGGATATGTGGATCACTATAATAAGATTATCAACCTTACCGATAATCCTCTTATCTCGATTTACGTGTCGTAAGTTTCGACGTACAAATAACGAAGTACACTTATTATTAGACTAGAATTGACCCTGTTTGACCAGAGTTGACCAGTTGACCCAAAGTCAACTATAAGTCAACACTTGACCTAGTTTGACTAGATTATTGATCGGAGTCGACCTAGAGTTGTTTTGACTTAGAAGAACCTAGAATAATGTAGATTGATTATAGAGATTCATTTATTTCAACTTGAAACCCCTTGTAACCTGTGTTGCTTTAAAGAGGACTCTGTGGCTTCAGTGGGACCTCCTATACTTATCAGCTGTTCAGGTTATCGAGGCGAGTACATTCTCTGATCATTTCATATCTTGCTTAGAATTATTTCCTGTAGTAGATTACTTTACTTGTACTGTCACGACGGTCACACGGATTGGTACAATATGGATCCTTTCTTGAGATGTTATCCTTAGGGAGCATCGGGTACTCTATGTTTGTGCGTTTCACTTACATGGCGTATCACTATGCTTCGTTGATTCTTCGATCACTTGTGACATATACTCTTATGATCACAGAGTCATCCTGGAATCCCTATCCCATTTATGGGTCTACTATGTATCACCTTCGGGGTCCATTACCTTCGGGGTCTATTACCTTCGGGGTCCATTACCTTCGGGGTCTATTACCTTCGGGGTCTATCACCTTCGGGGTCTGAACATAGTATCATAACATAACCTGGCTGGATCCTTGTGTATTGATTGGGGTACGGGGGAGTAGAAGTGGACATGTGAATAATACACAAGTAGTTTCTTCATTGAATCATTCCGTAGTATCTTCATTGAATCATCCCAGGCCATTTACATGTTCATGTTTTACTCTGACTCACTAGTCACATGCTAGCTCTTTATGTATAGTAGATATTTCTATTACAGCTCTCATGTTTACATACTGCTTTTTCCTCAGTACCTGTATCTTACTTTACTGCATGTTATATGTTTTCTAACCTGCTATGATATGTTGAGATGTACTGTGCTCGCTCCAGTCCTGACTGGACATGTTGATAAATTTTACAGATAGCCTGGAGGTGCCTGCTAGCCTAGAGGAGACACAGTAGGGTTTGTTTAGGTAGTTATTTCATTTTTGTCTGGAGTTGTATTTACTTTGGGGATTACTGTATCTTTATTTGAGTTTTGAGATGTACTTCTGGGTTCATGTATCTTAGACACTTAGACTTCTATCTCTTGTATTTATTTTGGATTTCATGTTTTATCTATCCTTATCATGCTCTACCCTAGATGTGATTGAATTTGTATCTGCTATGTCACCCCCATTCGGGGAGTATAAACTGCTTAGCCTTATATTGTTAGATGTTGTGACCTAGGACAGCGTTCTACTACCGACACTGCGGCGTAGGCTGGGCGTCGTTACATTCTCGTGCCCTAACTCTAGGGTGCGGGTCGTGACAAAAAGAGATAGCTGTAAAGGAAATATCTACTGTATATAGAGAATTGTAAGTGACTAGTGATGTTGAGTACAAGATAGGCATGTGAATGGCTAGATTTTATACATGATTACACTACTGAGTTTGTACATGATTACACTACTTTGGAATTATTCACATGTCTACTTCTACTCCCCCGTTTCCCCAATCAATACACAAGGATCTAGACAAGTTACGTTATTATACATGATTACTTCACATGAGGCTCATAAATGAGTATACGTGAAGTTATACATGAGGGCTCAGTGAATCATGAGAGTACATGATCACATGAGTGCACATGTAAGATGGAAGCATAGGAGTACATGATGATAGTGAAACACACATAACATGAAGTACCCGATGCTCCCGAGAGGGATAACATCTCATGTAAAGATCCATATAGTACCAATCCGTGTTACCAATGTGACAGCAACAAGGAAAGTAATCTAGAGCGAGAAGTAAAGCCTGAACAAGTATGAAACGGTCAGAGAATGTACTCGCCTGCTGTATGAATGTCTGTAGAGAATATACTGTCTGAGGAGAGGTGTCTGGCTCCTGATCAGAGCAACACAAGTCACAATGTGTTCTAAATAGTAAAAATGAAGTCTACTATGCATACTACATGATTCTAGGTCAATCTGGTCAAAAATCAACTCTTGGTCAACTCTGGTCAACTCTAAAGTCAAACTAGTTAAAATTAGGTCAACACTAGTCAAACTAGTTAGGGTTTTAGTCAACTAGTTAAACTAGTTGTTTTAGGTCATTCCTAGTCAATTCTAGGTTAACTAGGTCAAATTTGACCTAAGGTTGACTTTGGTCAACCCTTAGTCAACAAGGGTCACTAGTAGTGTTTTAGGTCATTAGGGTTAGCCCCAAGCCATAGGCTAGTACCTTGGCCATAGGCTAGTCTTAAGTTTTCATATAAACCTATACCTTAGCAAGTTATACATATATATACATATATATACATATATATATATATATATATATATATATATATATATATATATATATATATATATATATATATATATATATATATATATATATATATATACACTATCTATCTACTACCCAAATACCAATATGTAAATACTCTATATAATACAACCCACACTCACATATATATATATATATATATATATATATATATATATATATATATATATATATATATATATATATATATATATATATATATATATATATAATGACATAATGGGATCTAATACAAAATGTATATATATCATTTATATATATACATATATATATATATATATATATATATATATATATATATATATATATATATATATATTATATATATATATATCAACTTATATATATTACATATATATAGAGAGAAAGTGAGAGAGGGACATAGAGTGAGAGAGAGAGTGAATGTGAGAAGAGAACAGTGAAAGAGAGAGAGCTGCTGTACATGTCACGCCCCAGAACCAGAATACTGGAGAGCGGGGGCAGACATAGCCAGCTACGTATATTGAAATAGAATACATCTCAACTATACGGTCACGGCTGTCTAGATATGAGGGTTTACTACAAGCCAACAGTCTCTTAAGGTCAAGCCTATTGTCTCAATCTCAAGCAAGTAATATAATTACAAGATGTATGATCATTAAATATACAATAAAAGGCGTCCCAAATATTACATATCAGCTGATCATGAAGCTAGTCGTACAAAATGCAAGGACTAGTAAGAGTTAAGTCATACATGATCAACCCTAGGATTTGTTAATAATGTTTACAGCCCGTAGGCAGACAGTAAGTAAAAGTGCATCGAGCTAACAGGTGCTCGTCGGCTAAACGCCTCAAAAGAATAAATTTACAATAGAGTGAGCGAAACAAAATAGAAAACCCACTCGTAGCCCGGGTTCCTTCTAGTCGCCACCATTGGGCTGGAAGCTTGGTAGATCCTCGGGAGCTGCTCCGAAATCTGGCCACACAAAACCAGCTGGGTCAACCCCAGAAAGAGCAAGTGCCACAAGGGGGCCACGAAATAAGAACAAAAGCCAGCAACCAGCACAAGAAAAATATATAATATTATAACTAGAATTTACGAAAACATGGCAGGGTGATATACGACGAGATAACCATGGGACTATTCCGATAGCCAGGTTACAACCCGTAAACCAAACAAGGACCGGGGTTGTAATCCTTCATCTGAGTAGAACTTGGTTTTCCACCATTTATCGGCAAGATAATAATGTAAGAAATCAAGACAGGAAGCAATCTTGCATGGGATCAAGACATGACTAGACTGGTTATACCTCATTCAATCAATCACGGCCAAGCAGATCCTACGGCTTACTACTTTAACTAACTAGGGTTATCACAGGCCTAATTACTAACAAGATGCAATGAGATTGTTCCACAGCCACAAGCCCTGCAGACCATCCAGGCTACCCAGGACGAAAGATTAGGGTTAAATTCAGGTGGGTACATCGCCCAGGAGACAAATGTACCCTTAGGTGACTTAGAGGGTGCAACACTCGACGGTGCGCTGGAAATGTGCCCTACTCGACGGCAGGCTACAGATCCCAAGAGCGCCCAGGTAACGGGATTGCCTGTAGCTGTGTCAATCTCTTCATGACTACTGTGTTATTCTAGTTATTAACCTTAATCCATTTTAGTAGGTACTCCTGACCGTGGTACTCAGGAGTCCCATCCTAGACATGATGCAAAACAGGATAATTAGATTAACAAGCAAGCAAGAAAGAACCACCCACGGTGTCAAGACAGGTCAAGTTAAGTTATCAAGTCATGTCAAGTCAGGAGTGTGCCGCCACGGGCCACTATCAAGTCATGTTGGTCATGTCAGGAGTCCACCACTACGGGTCACTGTCGTGTTATGCTAGTTCCTTGTCATATCATGCCATGTACAATAGTCATACCAAACATGTTAAGTAAAAATCAAGTTCATGACAAAAAGGCGTAAGGATATAAAATAAGCGTAAAATATCTAATAAAATATCAATATACAGGGTCATAGAAAAGCCAAGCTTAAGAAAATAAAACCAAAACTCCAAGGGTCAAGGGTTAAACAAAGGGTCAGGGCAGCAGCGTACAAAAGTCACGCACGCTGAAAGAGCCGCGTTCATGAAAGTCACGCGCGCTACAGAGCAGCGTGCGTGAAAAGTCACGCACGCTCAAGGAGCAGTGTGCGTGAAAAGTCACGCACGCTCAAGGGAACAGTGTGCGTAAAAAGTCACGCACGCTCAAGGGAGCAGCTGCGTGAAAAGTCACGCACGCTCAAGGGAACAGTGTGCGTGAAAAGTCACGCACGCTCAAGGGAGCAGCTGCGTGAAAAGTCACGCACGCTCAAGGGAACAGTGTGCGTGAAAAGTCACGCACGCTCAAGGGAGCAGCTGCGTGAAAAGTCACGCACGCTCAAGGGAACAGTGTGCGTGAAAAGTCACGCACGCTCAAGGGAGCAGCTGCGTGAAAAGTCATGCACGCTCGAGGAGACACGCTTCCAACAGAGAGCGCACTCAAGCCTGCGTACGCAGCGCTAAAGAGCGCGCGTAGCTAAGTGTGCGTAGCTAAACAGCTCTGCACACTGCTCACTGTCTTCTCCAAACAGCAAGAACACATGGCTGAAACCAAAACTTCAAAGTATCATAACTTGGCCATCCGAACTCCAAATTCGGATTTCCAAGGCTCCAACTGGAGTGAAACTGAAAGCTCTTCCACATGGAAACATCAGAACTCAAAGAAAACCAACCAAAAAGGATCAAAACATGCAAAATCCAAAAATAGCAATGACTTAGATCTACATCAACAGAGACTCCAAATCACAAAAACTCAAGAACTAATGTTGATCTCCATGTCCTAAACTAGCAAATGGACAAAGAAAAGAGGGTCCTCATGTAGTGGCAAGATGCACTTGCCTAAGGGTTGGGGAGTTGTGGAGGAAGGAGAAGAAGAAGAAGAAGGAAATTAATGGTGGTTATGAAGAGAGAGAAGAGGTTGGTGGAGTTATAAAGAGGGTGTTGTGGTGGATTGAGGGTGGAGCTTAGGGCTAGGGTGTTCCAACACATAAACCAAACAAAACCGATTCCAAACCAATTAAAACCAGGCCAAGCCCAAAACCCAAAATACGAGAAATACCAAAATTCCACAAGCTGAGAGAAATAAAATACATGCCAAAATCCAGATACGAGTATAAATACGAAATACGAGAAAATACGGGAAATGAGGGTGACAGTACAGCAGAGGGGGTTTCCAGTATTCCTGGAACCAGGAAATAGCCCCCAACCAATGCACAAAACACACACACACACAGTGCACATATACACATACATGTGTATACACACACAACTACAAATATACACAACCATTTATCCTCAAAACTCACCTACCCTCACACATACATATATACTACGTATATATATACTAAAAACATACCATTACATGTATAATTCATATCAAAAATAGGTTTAAAACTCGAATTTGCAAAACTGGAATTTATCCCAAAACTGGTAAATAGGGACTGTTTACTCGAAACTAGGTAAACCCAAAAACACACACAAAACTGAGCTATGGCTCGAATCAATTGGTCGGTAACTGAGTCCCACAGTGTACCCTAGTGTCCTAGGTACCTGACACGACACCACGACACGGATTTATGTATCCAAACACACAAAAACTCCACTCGGGTAAATTCCTGATACGTAATGCATGTACAGCGTCGTGCACGCGGTTGCACGTCTCGTGCTCGCGACACAGGACACGACACATCTCGTGCTCGTGTCCTCGTGTACGCCATATATAGGGCTACATGCTCGTGTCACCACGAGACACCCAAGTGTCGTGTCCGTGTGACACGATACGCGCAAAGTTGCCCCCGCGCGCGTGTGCGCTGACAGCGCGTGTTCAGTGCGAGTGAGATTTCTCATTCGACACGACACGACGCGACACCAAACTTTGGGGGCATGTTCGCAGACATTGCCCCCGTGTCCATGTAAATTTTCTCGTGTCCTAGTGCCCTGTGCAGTACGCACGAAGGGTGGGGTAGCAGGACACGCACGCGAGTCTCGTGCAGCGGGTTCGTGTCCAATTTGGATACGGACACAGCACTAAAACGTGCTCAGTCAAGTTGGTATGTGACCTACATGATCATGCAATTTGTTTTACATTTTAACAAAATCGAATCCTCTGTGGCATTTCACCAAACAAGGGTTTCTAGCTTAGGATACGTGTCCGATACGGACACCAAACCAACTCTAATCTTCACCAAACTTGACCCACAGTTATGGTAGTCCTACATTCATGCATTTATGAAGAAAAATCAGGATATTAACTAAGTTTGAGGGCATTTACCTATTTGTGCAAATCCAATGAAAAATCAATAAAGAGGGGGTGTGCTTCCTTCAACTTGGTGATGTCCAAAGCTCCCAAATTCTTGATTGCTAGCTTTCCTTAGTACCCTTGATGTTGTAGGGTCCCAATGCAAAAGACTAGAGTGAATTTGGATCAATATTGATCAAGTTGTGGGTGTTTGAAGGAAATGGGATTTTTCTAGGATTAAATTCATGTAAATTTGTTCATGAATGATACAATGGGTCACGCCCCAGAACCAGAATACTGGAGAGCGGGGGCAGACATAGCCAGCTACGTATATTGAAATAGAATACATCTCAACTATACGGTCACGGCTGTCTAGATATGAGGGTTTACTACAAGCCAGCAGTCTCTTAAGGTCAAGCCTATTGTCTCAATCTCAAGCAATTAACAGAGTTACAAGATATTAGAGCATCAAATATATATATATAAGGCGTCCCAAATATTACATATTGGATGATCATGAAGTTAGTCGTACAAAATGATAGGACTAGCAAGAGTTCAGTCACACATGATCAACCCTAGGATTTGTTAATCATGTTTACAGCCCGTAGGCAGACAGTAAGTAAATGTGCATCGAGCTAACAGGTGCTCGTCGGCTAAACGCCTCAAAAGAATAAATTTACATATAAGTGGGTGAAACAAAAAGGAAAACCCACTCTTGGCCCGGGTTCCGTCTAGTTGTCACCATTGGGCTGAAAGCTCGGTAGATCCTCGGGAGCTGCTCCGAAATCTGGCCACACAAAACCAGCTGGGTCAAACCCCAAAAAGAGCAAGTGCCACAAAGGAGGCCACAAATAAGAACAAAAGCCGGCATATCAGAACATAAGAAAATAATTACATAATAAAGATAATTATTAATAAGAAACCTGGTAGGTGATATACGATGAGATAACCATGGAACTCTTCAGATAACCAGGTTACACCCCGTAAACCAAACAAGGACCGGGGTTGTAACCCTTCGTCTGAACGAAACTTGGTTTCTTCCACCATTTATCGGCAAGATAAAATACAAGAAATCAGGACCTGTAATTAATCATGATTAATGTAAAGCACGAGTAGTCATGTCATGTCATAGCCTGGTACAGGATCAGGACAGGACAAGCGGGACTAGACTCCATCCAATCAATCACGGCCAAGCAAGTACTACGGCTTACTACTTAACTAACTAGGGTTATCACAAGCCTAATTACTAACAAGATGCAAGTGAGAATTTTCTAGTCCCAAGCCCTGCAGACTATCCAGTTATCCTTCCGCGGGTTGAGAGTTATAGGTGGGTACATCGCCCGGGAGACAAATGTACCCTTAGATGACTTAGAGGGTGCAACACGCGACGGTGTGCTGGAAATGTGCTCTACTCGTCGGCAAGCTACAAGTCCAATTAAAGCGCCCAGATAACGAGATTGCCTGTGACTGGAAATTCTCTATGAACTACACTTTGATCTAGTCATTAGCCTGATCCATATTCAGTATGAATCCCTGACCGTAGAAACCAGGGAGTCACGTCCTAGACATGATGCAAGACAAGACAAGTGGATTGCACAAGCAAGCAAGCAGGAACACCCACGGTGTCAAGTTGATTATACGAGTCAAGTTAGCTGTCGCAACAGCATCAAGTCAAGTCAAGTTACAAGTTACAAGTCAAGTCAAGTCAGGAGTGCGCCGCCACGGGCCACTATCAAGTTATCAAGATAAATTATGTCAGGGTACTTGTCAGGAGCGCACCACGACGGGCCACTATCAGGTCAGGTTGGTCATGTCAGGAGTGCACCACTACGGGTCACTGTCGTGTTATGCTAGTTCTTGCCATACCATGCCATGTACAATAGTCATTCCAAATATATTAAGTAAAATCAAGTTCATGACAAAAGGCGTAAGGATATAAAATGGACGTAAAATATCTAATAAAATACCAATATATAGGGCTATAGAAGAGCCAAGCTTAGAGAAATAAAACCAAAACTCCAAGAGCCAATGGATTGCGCAAGGGGTCAGGGGGTTGGATTGCGCAAGTGTCAGCTACGCAGGGTGCCAAGTGCGCAGGGGCACAGGGCACAGGGGCAGATGGTGCATGGGTCAGATTGTGCACGAACAGACTGCGCATGAGTGAATTGCGCAAGGGTGGATTGCGCAGAGGTGGATTGCGCAAGGCTGGCTTGCGCAGAGGTCGGCTTGCGCATGGCTGGCTTGCGCATGGATGGCTTGCGCCAGCGCAATCCAGCGCAGCGCAAAGCACTGGCTGAGGTCATGCGCAATCGGCCCTGCGCTAAAGAGCACAGGCCGGGGGGTGCGCAACCGGCCATGCGCTAAAGTGCGCAAGGCAGAGGGATGCTCTTCCTGGCCGAGAGCAGGTCCAAGAACACCAAGAACTTCAATTATTCATAACTTTGTCAATTCAAAGCCAAATCTAGATTTTCAAAGTTACAACTTGAGTAAAATCGAATTCTCTTCCACATGGAAGCATCAAAACATACAAAAATCGAAGTTTAATAGATCAAAATCAAGGATTTTCAAAAATGGTTAAAACCTAGATCTAGAAAAATGAAAGCTCCAAATCACAAAATGTCAAGTTCTAAAGTTGTTCTCCTTGGCCTAATCTAGTTAATGGACAAATAAAAAGTGGTACTTATTTGATGGCAAGGTGCACTTGCCTATGGGTTGGGGAGTTGTGTAGAGGAAGGAAGAAGAAGAAGATGGAGAAATAAATGAGAGAATAGAGAGGAGAGAGAAAAGTAGGTGGGGATTTATGATGGTGGATTGTGGTGGAATGGAGGTGGAGAATAGGCTAAGGTGTTCCTCCCATGATAACCAAACCAAACCAAACCCTCTCCACAAAATAAACCAAGCCATGTAAAAACCCAATTACGAGAACCAAAATCCGCAAGTCAAGCCAATTACAAGTACATACCAAAATCCAAGAAAATAAAATACAGGTCCGAAATACGTATAAACCTGATAAAATACGTATTCCGAATATGGGTGTTACACAATGGGACTATATAGCAATGTGTGGCTGCTAGGGGGGTGCCCTTGGCCGGCCATGGCATGGGGGGGTGTCCTTGCCCTTTCCTTCATGGTGAAGGCAAGACTTTGGTGCTAAAGTTGGGACACTTTTGAGGGTTTCAAGCAAAATATCTATAAAGTGCTTTCTAAGATATTTCCATTACTTTAACCCTTGACTAATTATCCATCCTAAAGCTTCTAGGTTAGTAGCTAACCTCTAGATTAGGGTAAGATAGGTTAGTGACTAATCATGGTACTTAACAAGAATTAAATAATATTAAAATCACATAATCTCAAATAAAGTCTAGTAAATTACCAAAATACCCTTTTGGCCAAAAGTCACTGATTTGATGTTCTAAGCCTATGGCTAAGCTCACATGGTCATGGCAACTTCTAGGTTAAGGAAAACTAGGGTTTACACTAAGTTATACTAACAAAATCACAAAGTCATAAGTCATGACTTAGCATGACTTAGAAAATGGTTCTAATTACACTAATAATCACCAAAAATCATATCATGCCCTAAACACCATTAATAAATAATAAAAATAATAATTTTTTAAAAATCCCCAATTTCAGAAAACAGGGTGTTACAAGTCTACCCTCCTAACAATAATTTCGTCCTCGAAATTTAAAGACGAAACTGAAACTAATGAGAAGGATAGAAATCATACCTCAAGGTACAAATAGATAAGGGTATCGCTCGCGCATCTCATCCTTCCGTTCCCAGGTGGACTCTCCTGGAGAATGATGCCTCCATGCGACACGAACCAAAGGTATCGTCTGGTTCCTCAATGCCTTCTTCCGTCGATCCAGAATCTCAACAAGCTGCTCTGGATAACGAAGAGTAGGACCCACCTCGATCTCGGAATGATCAAGTACATGGCTAGGATCTGCCACGTACCGTCTCAACTGCGATACGTGAAATACGTTGTGGACTCCAACCAATGCTGGTGGTAAGTCTAGCCTATAAGACACGTCACCGACTCTCCCGCCGATTCCAAACCAATTAAAACCAGGCCAAGCCCAAAACCCAAAATACGAGAAATACCGAAATTCCACAAGCTGAAAAAAATAAAATACATGCCAAAATCCAGATACGAGTATAAATACGAAATACGAGAAAATACGGGAAATGAGGGTGACAGTACAGCAGGGGGGGTTTCCAGTATTCCTGGAACCAGGAAATAGCCCCCAACCAATGCACAAAACACACACACACAGTGCACATATACACATACATGTGTATACACACACAACTACAAATATACACAACCATTTATCCTCAAAACTCACCTACCCTCACACATACATATATACTACGTATATATATACTAAAAACATACCATTACATGTATAATTCATATCAAAAATAGGTTTAAAACTCGAATTTGCAAAACTGGAATTTATCCCAAAACTGGTAAATAGGGACTGTTTACTCGAAACTAGGTAAACCCAAAAACACACACAAAACTGAGCTATGGCTCGAATCAATTGGTCGGTAACTGAGTCCCACAGTGTACCCTAGTGTCCTAGGTACCTGACACGACACCACGACACGGATTTATGTGTCCAAACACACAAAAACTCCACTCGGGTAAATTCCTGATACGTAATGCATGTACAGCGTCGTGCACGCGGTTGCACGTCTCGTGCTCGCGACACAGGACACGATACATCTCGTGCTCGTGTCCTCGTGTACGCCACATATAGGGCTACACGCTCGTGTCACCACGAGACACCCAAGTGTCGTGTCCGTGCGACACGATACGCGCAAAGTTGCCCCCGCGTGCGTGTGCGCTGACAGCGCGTGTCCAGTGCGAGTGAGATTTCTCACTCGACACGACACGACGCGACACCAAACTTTGGGGGCATGTTCGCAGACATTGCCCCCGTGTCCATGTAAATTTTCTCGTGTCCTAGTGCCCTGTGCAGTACGCACGAAGGGTGGGGTAGCAGGACACGCACGCGAGTCTCGTGCAGCGGGTTCGTGTCCAATTTGGACATGGACACAGCACTAAAATGTGCTCAGTCAAGTTGGTATGTGAACTACATGATCATGCAATTTGTTTTACATTTTAACAAAATTGAATCCTCTGTGGCATTTCACCAAACAAGGGTTTCTAGCTTAGGATACGTGTCCGATACGGACACCAAACCAACTCTAATCTTCACCAAACTTGACCCACAGTTATGGTAGTCCTACATGCATGCATTTATGAAGAAAAATCAGGATATTAACTAAGTTTGAGGGCATTTACCTATTTGTGCAAATCCAATGAAAAATCAATAAAGAGGGGGTATGCTTCCTTCAACTTGGTGATGTCCAAAGCTCCCAAATTCTTGATTGCTAGCTTCCCTTAGCACCCTTGATGTTGTAGGGTCCCAATGCAAAAGACTAGAGTGAATTTGGATCAATATTGATCAAGTTGTGGGTGTTTGAAGGAAATGGGATTTTTCTAGGATTAAATTCATGTAAATTTGTTCATGAATGATACAATGGGACTATATAGCAATGTGTGGCTGCTAGGGGGGTGCCCTTGGCCGGCCATGGCATGGGGGGGTGTCCTTGCCCTTTCCTTCATGGTGAAGGCAAGACTTTGGTGCTAAAGTTGGGACACTTTTGAGGGTTTCAAGCAAAATATCTATAAAGTGCTTTCTAAGATATTTCCATTACTTTAACCCTTGACTAATTATCCATCCTAAAGCTTCTAGGTTAGTAGCTAACCTCTAGATTAGGGTAAGATAGGTTAGTGACTAATCATGGTACTTAACAAGAATTAAATAATATTAAAATCACATAATCTCAAATAAAGTCTAGTAAATTACCAAAATACCCTTTTGGCCAAAAGTCACTAATTTGATGTTCTAAGCCTATGGCTAAGCTCACATGGTCTTGGCAACTTCTAGGTTAAGGAAAACTAGGGTTTACACTAAGTTATACTAACAAAATCACAAAGTCATAAGTCATGACTTAGCATGACTTAGAAAATGGTTCTAATTACACTAATAATCACCAAAAATCATATCATGCCCTAAACACCATTAATAAATAATAAAAATAATAATTTTTTAAAAATCCCCAATTTCAGAAAATAGGGTGTTACATTTCATCTTTTCCTCATGCAGTACAATTTCCAGACCAAGCTTCTCTATGTCCTCCAACAAGTGCCGCTCCTTAGTCAAGAACATCGCCACTGGGTATCGACTAAGTGCATATGCAACCACATTAGCCTTACCCGGATGGTACTGCAAGTCGATGTCAAAATCCTTCATCAGTTCCAGCCATCTTCTTTGTCTCATGTTGTCACGCCCCAGAACCAGAATACTGGAGAGCGGGGACAGACATAGCCAGCTACGTAATCCCAAAGTACGTTAATACTCAGAAATCACGTATAAGCTGTCAAGACATGGGGGTTACTCTACAAGCCATCAGTCAATCCTATGGTTTAACAATCCTAGGTATCTCAATCACAGGCAATTATACAAGAACAAGGAGTACGATCATCATACATACAATAGTAAGGCATCCTGAACCATATATACATGACTGATCATGAAGCCAGTACCACAGAACTGAGGACTAGCTAGAGTATTAGTCGTACATGATAAGGACTAGCTATAGTCTAGAATACACATATCATATTTATGCCCGTAGGCTACAATATCAAGGAAAATACCAAAACACGAGCTAAACACGTGCTCGGGGCTAAACGTTACAAGAGAAGAATTTACATATCAGTGGAAGAATGAAAAAAAAACCCACTGAGGCACTCTGGTGCTCCGACTGGTCACCGTCGAGTAGATGGTACGGTAGATCCTTCGGGCTCTTCTATTAGAACCTGGCCATACAAAACCAGTGGGATCAGACCCCAAATAGCAAGTACCACAAAGGAGGCCGAACTATGAACTTAAAACCAACAATTATTAGTAAACAAAGCAAGCAATAAGTAAGGGAGGATCGAGATTTGTGCAGTACCAATGCACTTATCACGAACATAGGAAGACAGTAAGTAAATCATTATTTGACATAAAGTAAACTGGAGAACATGTTAAATAAATAAACTGGAACAGTTAGGAACTGGATCTGGACAAGACTTAGACTGGAAATGTGATATACGATGGGATAACTATGGGACTATTCAGATAACCAGGTTACAACCCGTAAACCAAACAAGGACCGGGGTTGTAATGGGACTATTCAGATAACCAGGTTATACCGATACAGTGAGACGGGTCTCACAGATTGCTTACGCATCTAGGCAATTACGGACTCATGAGAAAAACTATCCCAGACATGATCTGGAGCTTGCTGCAGTCATCTTTGTATTGAAGCTATGGAAGCATTATCTCTATGAAGAGAGAGTGGAAATATATACAGACCACAAAAGTCTGAAATATATTTTCACTCAGAAGGAGCTAAACATGTGTGAGACCCGTCTCACTGTATCGGTATTTTATACGGATACATGTTTAATTTGAGCCGTATTTCATATTTATCGATTTACGTGATATTTTAAAATTTCCTAAGTATATGATTTCATGACTTGGTTTAACTTGGATTTGGTTTTATTTGGTTCGGTTCCACTTTGACTTGGTTTGGTTTAGTTTGGTTCTTTATGAGATGAGGTGTATGGTTTAGATTGAGTGGAGAGGAATGAATGGTGGAGATTGCTTGGGCTTGTTATATAAGCCACCTACCACTCTCTCTCCTCCATTATTTTCATTTTCATTTCCATCTTCATCTTCTTCCTCCAGTCCAAGGCAAGTACACCTTGCCGAACCTTGAGCAAATTTATTTTTTGTTTGTTCCATCTTCTTCCTTGCATGATTCTAAGCATGTTTAGAACTTGGAGTTTTCGATTTTACCGGGTGGATTCTTGTAGATCTAAGTTTATATCATTTTCGGTTTTCTTGGATTTTGATCTACCAAACTTACTTGTTTTCGAAAACTAATTGTTCCATGTTGTCACGCCCCGATTCCGTAGAATCGATAGTCGTCCCCCGGGCGTGATGCCGTGCGAACCTAAGTTACGATCGCACTAGGCATAGTCATAAGGTTATCCGAAACACAATATCAAATTAGAGTACGTAGAGAAATTGAATGACACATTTGAAATAGAAATAGACTTTTTTATTGATGATAATAAAACTTTACATAGACTCCTTTACAATCATTGCCGCGCGGGCTACAACATGACTCGACTTACAAAATGAACGCCGATGAGATAGTCGTTTCATACATTACATTCCCTTTTTACAAGCAAAATATAACATCTTTCCACCTGCTATCGAGGCGAGGCGAGCCGCCATCTTCTTTTGGACTGAGTGCGGGTCTTCTTCAAAAGGAATCCAGAAAACAAGCCTTTATACGCGGACGAGGCTTCAAAGGGTTCACTTCGCCTTGAGCTTTCAAGTGGCACGCCCTTCATAGTTCGGGGTACCTGCGTGGAGAGCGAGGATCAGTACATTACACTTTGTACTGGTGCGTGGCTATTTAAGTTCCAAGCTTTCATTTGGTTGAAGAGTTTAATTGGCTTAAAGTATGAATGTTTCTAACCATCCTAATGAATTGCAAACAAGTAATGACAAGTATAGTGAAATTTACGTTGAAACTTACCGACGGCGGCCCGCGCCGCGCCTTATGAAACTTACCATGTTCTTTCCTGTCAATTGTTATCATTTCTATACCAAGTGCAATTATTTCGTGTGTTGGTCACTGACATCACAAGCCATCCTGGACTATAGCTTTGTTACCCGGGGCCCTTGCAGCGCAAGTAGCGAGCCCCGCTGCAAGTCCCCGCTTAACCCGTGCTATCATCCAGCATAGCTATACCGTGTTTTCTCCTAGGCCGAGTCGGTCCCGTGGCCCCGGGTAGTCGCTCGAGGAAACTCTCTCCTTGTCGACAAGTTGTCCAATGACCGAGTTAAGACAATATTTAGTTAATAAGGCCTAGCCTACTTTCTCTTTGAAACTTGATTATTTTACCGTGTCCGTGCCTTTGCTTTCATTCTTTCATCCGCACAACACTATCGATTTACTTAAGAAGGGGGTCGAGAAGAGAAGGGTCAGCCACTCACCTTGAGTTTACTTCGACAAGAGAACTTGTTGGTCGTGCTAGACGTCGCCTACGCGATTACCTGAAATCGCACAAGCAACCGATTAGAACACTGCATTATTCAAGGAGTTCGATAGGAAATGCGAGTTCGAAATGCAAGCCATAAAAACCATCGAAAACATTCACGAAAATGCATTCAGAAAACAAAGCCAAAACCAACGCAAGCGGCGTGAAAAACAGAGCAACGGGAGGTCTCTCCCGACTCAGCCGCAGAGTCAATCCTCGAGGCGCAGCCCGCTGAATATGGGACTTGGTTCCGAATAAGACATTCCATAACGAGGAATGGATCTTAATTCAACCGTTCCCGTTCGATCGACTCGGTCGATCCCGACCTATCGGTCCCGACCGAATCGATAGCGACAGTGTTCCTTTCTTGTGCACCCTGTGGACAGAGTACGGGGCACGATGTAGGGACGAAGCACTACACATGTTGTAGAGAATTTTATTCTACCCAATTTTGACCTTTGAAAAGTTGGATTTGGACTTGTTTTGACCAAGTTATGGACTTTTGAAGCTTTGGGTTCGAACCATGGAGTTCTTGCTGATTTGGAGAAGACAGTGAGCAGTGTACGCGAGCTTTTTAGCTTGCGTCACTGAGCTGCGCGCGCTCTTTAGCGCAGCGCAGTCTGACTCATACGCTGCCTTTTGGAGGCGTATGTCTTGCATACGCTGCCTTGAAGAGGAGTCGTATGGACCTCATACGCTGCCTTGAAGAGGAGTCGTATGGACCTCATACGCTGCCTTGAAGATGAGTCATATGGAGTACATACGCTGCCTTGAAGAGGAGTCGTATTGACCTCATACGCTGCCTTTTGGAGGCGTATGTCTTGCATACGCTGACTTGAGCGCAGCCTGACTTGAGCGTAGCCTGACTTGAGCCTGACTTGAGCGTAGCCTGACTTGAGCGTAGCCTGACTTGAGCGCAGCCTGACTTGAGCGCAGCCTGACTTGAGCGCAACCTGATGTTTAGGCGCAACTGGACCTGACCCTACTTACCCTGGCGCAACTTGGCTAATGCCACTTGTTGGCCATAGTACCCCTTGCTCTCCCCTTTGGGCGCATTATGTCCCCATATTCCCCTTTTTATGATTTTTGTACCCATTTTATATCCTTACGCCTTTTGTCATGAACTTGATAATCCCGAATTTATTTATTATGTTTGGAATGATAATTGAACAATGCTTGATAGTGGCCCACCGTGGTGCACTCCTGACTTGATAACTTGACCTGCTACACATGACATGACAGTGACCCGTGGTGGTGCACTCTTGACAAGTACCCTGACAATGCTTGATAGTGGCCCATCGTGGCGCGCTCTTGACAAATCACTTCAGTGGCCTAGACACCGTAGTTGTTTGTATTGATTGTGCCTGTATAAACTACGAGTCCGGTTGTGTCTTGCATCATGTCTAGGGCATGATCCCTGAGTACCACGGTCAAGGATTCATACTGAATCTGGCTAGGTTAATGACTAGGTTGATCAAATAGTTCATGGAGAATTTCCCAGTTACCTGTTGCCCCTTTGGTCCCGGCCTTATATATATATATATACATGGGATTTGTTGCTATCCGTCGAGATGAGCACGCTTCCAGCCCGCCGTCGAGTGTGGTACCTTAGGACACATGTATCTTATTACAGTGTGTCTGCTATATCATGCTATCTTTTCCTTTTCTTGCTGGGATCACTCAGGTAGTAACAAACAGGTAACCGGACTTGGAATTCTCGCTGCATCTTGTTAGTAACTAGGCTTGTGATAACCCTAGCTAGTTAACGTAGAAAGCCGTAGGCAATGATTGGCCGTGAATGTTGGATGGAGTTCAGTCTGTCTAGTCTTGTTTTGATCTTGTACATGATTGTTATATGTCATGATTTCTTATTTTATTTTGCCTATAAATGGTGGGAGAAACCAAGTTCTGTTCAGACGAAGGGTTACAATCCCGGTCCTTGTTTGGTTTACGGGTTGTAACCTGGTTATCTGAATAGTCCCATGGTTATCCCATCGTATATCACCTTTTCAGTCTAAGTCTTGTCCAGATCCAGTTCCTAACTGTTCCAGTTTATTTATTTAACATGTTCTCAAGTTTACTTTATGTCAAATAATGATTTACTTACTGTCTTCCTATGTTCGTGATAAGTGCATTGGTACTGCACAAATCTCGATCCTCCCTTACTTATTGCTTGCTTTGTTTACTAATGATTGCTGGTTTTAAGTTCATAGTTCGGCCTCCTTTGTGGTACTTGCTATTTGGGGTCTGACCCCACTGGTTTTGTATGGCCAGGTTCTAATAGAAGAGCCCGAAGGATCTACCGCACCATCTACTCGACGGTGACCAGCCGGAGCACCAGAGTGCCTCAGTGGATTTCTTTTTCATTCTTCCACTGATATGTAAATTCTCCTCTTGTAACGTTTAGCCCCGAGCATGTGTTTAGCTCGTGTTTTGGTATTTTCCTTGATATTGTAGCCTACGGGCATAAACATGATATGTGTATTCTAGACTATAGCTAGTCCTTATCATGTACGACTAATACTCTAGCTAGTCCTCAGTTCTGTGGTACTGGCTTCATGATCAGTCATGTATATATGGTTCGAGACGCCTTACTATTGTATGTATGATGATCGTACTCCTTGCTCTTGTATAATTGCCTGTGATTGAGATACCTAGGATTGTTAAACCATAGGATTGACTGATGGCTTGTAGAGTAACCCCCATGTCTTGACAGCTTATACGTGATTTCAGAGTATTAACGTACTTTGGGATTACGTAGCTGGCTATGTCTGCCTCCGCTCTCCAGTATTCTGATTCTGGGGCGTGACACAATCACTTTCCCATGTTGTTGAAGAACGCAACCCAGTCCTTTTCCAGAGGCATCGCTGTAGATTGAGAAACCGCCGGTACCTGCGGGTAGCGCAAGTATCGGTGCTGTTGTAAGTCTCTTCTTCAGTTCCTCAAACGACGCTTGGCAAGCTTCCGTCCAGATGAACTCTTCATTCTTCCTAGTGAGCTTCGTCATTGGTTCAGCAATCTTGGCAAAATCCTTCACAAACTTCCGGTAGTAGCCAGCCAAGCCCAAGAAACTTCTGATTTCAACAACTGAGCTTGGGGTAGACCACTTCTCAACGGCAGCTATCTTCTTAGGGTCCACCGAAATTCCTTCTCCTGTGACAACATGGCCAAGAAAATCCACCTTGTCTAGAAAGAATTCACATTTGGATAGCTTACCATATAACTTCTCTTTCCTCAAAGTTTCCAGAACTTTCCTGAGGTGCTCTTCATGCTCCTCCTCAGTCTTCGAGTAGATCAGGATGTCATCGATGAAGACAACGACAAACTGATCTAGGTATTCATAGAAAACCTTGTTCATAAGGTTCATGAACACAGCAGGAGCATTCGTCAGTCCAAACGGCATGACCAAGAATTCAAACTGTCCATACTTGGTGTTGAACGCCGTTTTGGGAATGTCCTCCTTCCTGACCTTGATCTGATGGTAGCCGGATCTGAGGTCTATCTTCGAGAACACCTTGGCTCCACTGAGTTGGTCAAACAGGTCATCGATCCGGGGCAGATGGTACTTGTTCTTGATGGTGATATTGTTCAGCGCCCGGTAGTCGATGCACATCCTCACAGTTTTGTCCTTCTTGGGAACAAACAAAACAGGTGCTCCCCAGGGTGAAGCTCCGTCTCGGATAAATCCTAAAGCCTTCAGTTCATTGATTTGATCCTTCATCTCATTGGCCTCCTTCGGGTTGACTCTGTAGCATCCCTTAGAAATAGGAGAAGAGCCGGGGACTAGGTCAATAGTGAACTCTATGTCTCGATCTGGGGGTAATCCGGGTAGACTATCAGGGAAGACATCCATAAATTCTGCTATGATAGGATGGGGAGGTCCGGGTTCTTCTGTGATAGAGCTGTAGGTAACACACTCCATATCCTCCGAAGTTCGAGAGATTTCAAACTCCGGCTCTCCAGGTGGGCTGAAGACTACACATCCTCTGTGACAGTCTATCAGTGCATGCTGCTTACTCAACCAGTCCATCCCTAGGACTACATCATAGTTGGGTAGGGGCATCACAAGCAAAGGTGCTATGAATTGGTGGCCTGATATGGTGATAGGGCAGTTACAGGTCTCAGTGATGGGTAGGGGTCCTCCACCGGTCATGACTCTACATATCTTCTTGCTAAAGCCCGTAACTATGTGGTGTGCAGAGATGAATTTTGTGGATATGAAACTATGTGATGCACCCGAATCAAATAAAGCTAAGGCAGGATAGGAATGTACATAAATAAAACCTGCGATGACATCAGCTGTAGGTTCCTGCTCTGGCTCTTGTTCCTCTGCTGCTAGGGCAAAAGCTCGCCTAGTCTTCTATTTATACTGCCTAAATTGTTGTTGCTGAGTGGGCAGAGGAACTTTCTGCTGAGTAGCTCCAGTCCGGTGCATCGACGAGGGGCAGTCCTTCACTTGGTGGGTGGCAGACCCACAGACTAGGCAGTGTCCTAGCCTCTTCCTGCAGATGTTCGATTGATGCCCTGGCCTCTTGCAAAAATCACAGACAGGGATCTGCCTCTGAGGTGCTCTATCATTGTTCCTCGTCTGTTGGTTCTGCTGCTGGTGGTGAGGAGGCCGGTTGTTGTTGTTGTTGTTGTTGGGCTTCTTCTGATTACCCTGGAAGTTGTTAGTTCCAGGATAATCCCTCTTTGAGCGAGCGGGTTGGCTCTTCTCTATATCCTGAGCTCGCTCCAGGATCCTTTCATAAGTCTTAGCACCGCCTGAGATCACATGGGTGCGAATCTCCTCTCTCAACCCATATCTGAACCTTTCAGCACGATCATCTGGGTCAGCTACCAAGTTCTTGGCAAAACGGCTGAGTTGGCCGAATTCTGCCGTATATTCTCCAACAGTCATATTTCCTTGCTTCATGTTCTGAAATTGCCTCTCCATCTCCCACAACTCTGATGTTGGAAAGAACTTCCTCTGGAACAACCTCTTGAAGGTGTCCCAGTCAAGCTGCTTGTCCTGGAGTCGGGATTCATTCCGATACCAGGTGCTTGCTATACTTTGTAGTTGGAGTCCTACTGCTTCGGCCTTGAGGTCTTCTGGAAGTCGAGCGACGCTTAGGAGACGCTCCATGCTATCGAGCCATTCGTCAGCATAGACGATTCTCTCGGTTCCCTTGAAGGATCGAGGGTTCTGCTTCTTGAAACTCTCAATATCGCCCACCTTGGCAATATGATCCTTATTAATTTAAATGGCCTTAATATTACATAAATTAATCCCTTAGATTTATGTTTACCTTGGCAGGCCTTGGTTCATGTTGAGCTGCTTCTCCTTTCTCCAGTGCAGCCATCGCCACATTATGGGCATTCTCCATGCCTTCCCTCATAATCGCCGTCTGTTCGCGATGAGCTTCAGCTTGAGTTCTTTGGGCTACTAGCACTCCTCGTAGCAGACCTATGAGGTCGGTGGAGTCCACGGGCACCGGTGGGGCAGCTGGAGTGGGTACTACCACAGGGGGTTGCATCTCCGTCTGGGAAGATGATGGATCCGTCGTTGTATTATGGGGACGGTCGGCCAGTTGCCGAGGTGTAGGATCCGGACTTGGTTGGGGAGGTGGGGTATGATAGGGTGAAGATACCCCATCGCCAGCAGGGTTGGTCTTGTCAGTGGCCATTCTCTGGAAGGTTTAGGATATAAACATAAGCAAGGTAGCCTACCAGTCTATAACAAGCAAAAATATTTATAATATATAACGGTCCTATGTTGTGACAAATTAATGTTCTAAATGTTTCTAGATGTTTTCCTAAGTTGTTGATCTGACCTGCATGGGCCACCACTAAAAACATGTCACGACCCGGTCCCAATTTCTTGGGTCGAATCGGATCATGCCCAGCCTGCACCGTTGTTGAGACGGCGGCAGTAAGCTGTATTACTCATGCAGGTAATCAACAACACAAATTCTAATTGTCACAACTTTAATATTCCGATAATTAAAAACTTGTCCAACAAAGTTACAACTGATAAATAGTCTTTTCCAATAACAACAACTGAAAATAGAAAATAACAACAGCTAAAAAGTAGACTCGTCATCTCCAAGTCCAGCATCATCTGGTAGCACAACTGGATACAACTCATGATCATAATAGCTACTAATCAGTAGCTCTGCATCATCAATATGACCTAAAAATATAGTCTCCAGTCAGGAGGGAGCAAAGTACAATTCATGATATTTTAACAATTGAAATAATAATGGAGTTATGCATTTTTAAACAAGTTAAAATAAATAATTTTCCAGCAGTTAAAACAGTGTGATGTGAATAGGCAATGACTATGACCGGATTGGGTTGTACAGTTGTATCCTATTGATACGATATGGCTTATCCCCGTGTGTATGAGGGGTAAACTAATACAGTCATTATACTATTTTGGATGTGGTCATATTCATTTCAATACTCCCCCAGTACCCAACAGATAAACAGTCAATGCTCTCAGAGAGAGTTCCGGGTTGCCTTGTGGTTTAAATTTGCAATAAAACTATTACTAAATAATTGTAAACTACCACAAACTGTACTTGCCTTGGTTTGACTGGAATGAGGGTAATAACTCCGAGATGAATTTCAGACTTTTCCTCGAAATCCTACAATCGAGAAGTCGGTCTTAGATTCCAAAATTGCCATACTAGATGTGCTAGTTTCAATCTCTAATTTGTCCTAATCAATTTTTAATTCTTTATTTAAACTAACACAAACACAAATCGATTATCTAATGCGTTACATTCAATTATGAGGGATAGATCATTTTGTATTTAATTTCGAAAAAACTTTGTATTTATCGGTTTATTGGCAAAACTTGGTATTTTATAATTTATATAATAAAACTACAATTTTTTTTAAAATGAGAAAGACGTGAAAAATTTGTTTAAATAATAACTTGTAATTTTTTCTAATTTAATGTGAGAAAACAATATTGGTTTTCTATAAAAATAGTTATTTCACTATTTTACGTGTTTATGTCAACCACAACCAGAAAAGAATAAATTTAACTAATTTATTACAAACCACAGAAATAATAAAACTGGGCTTATGCCCTTTATAGACCATTTTACATGAATTAAAATAAGAAGAAAAATATTAGTTAGTCCCTAAAAATCCTACAATTTAATTTCAAAAATAAAACTAATAATAAATTAAATAGTGAGTCTCAGATATTGGTCCAATCATCATATAGGCTAATGCCTCAACGTCCGGGCGAAACCGGTTTCGTTTGCACTTAGCCAGGGCCCATTGACCAATACGGTCGTCACCCAAAATTTCCAAAATAACAATCTTTCCCGAAAAACCATTTTAAAATAATTAAATTTTATAGAAAATCCGGCAGCACTTTCTCTATTTTCGGTCAACCCAAAAACTGGAAAATGCGCCACAAACACCAAACTCAAGTCCCATACCAGGGGAAAATATATTTTTATATAGAATATACTCACATAATTATTTCCGAAACAAATTCGGAAAACCCGGAACCAGCATACCAATAATCAGAAAAATCCAAATTAATTACTAAACCAAAATCCCAGAAGTTTTTTTGAGATAATCTCAGAAATTCCGAGAACCAAAAATACACAGAACCTATCCCGAAAGAATTCGAAAATTCTGAAATCAAAACGAATTAACCACAGAATTAACTCTAAAACACAGAACGTTTTCGAAAGATTTTCGGAAAACACGAAAATGTCTCGCTTACCGAATTCTCGGGGAATTCGTGGACCAAAATCATCACAGACAAATACGGGAGGGACGAACTACTGTGATTACACAGAAATTACCCAAGTCGGCGGAATCTGAAGGGTTGCCTCGGACTCCAAACACGCCTCGCCGGAGTTCGACTGCGCAACAGCAGACCAGATCGGGAACGGAAACCGACAGGGCACGGAACGACAGCAGCGGAGGCTGAATCGTCAGGGCGGCGGCCAGGGGCAGATCGCCGGAGGTGCACGGCTGGACAACACCGAAGGGAGGCTACGTGGGTGCTGGGAGGCGGCCGGCCAAGGGGGTCGCCGGGCGCGGGTTTGGGGATCTAGGTCGGCGGGGAGCTGGTCGGCCAGGCGCTCGGGGAAGTCGGCCGCGGGCTGGGTGCGGGGTCGCCGAGGTAGGCGAAGGCCGGCGGGGAGCTTCGGCGTCGGGTCGGCTAGGGCATAAAATTTTTGGGGAAAAAGTATGGTTTTTGGAGATAGTGAGATGGAGAATGGAGAGAGGGTTATATATATAGGGAGAGTGAAAGGGGGGTTACGGAAGGGGAGGGGGCGGCCGTTCGGGAAGGCCGACGGTCGCCGAAATAATGGTGGTGGTGGCGGACGTTCGGGAAAGGGAAGTGAGGGGTCAGCTGGAGAATGAAAGAAAGTTATCTTTCTTAATTGTTTAATGAAATGGTGTTGGGAGAGTTATAATAGGCTGTTGGGCCTCAATATTTGCTAAAAATAAAATCATTCTCTTTAATGGGTTTTAAATTAGTCTAAATAATTTTTAGAGATTATGGGCTGTTGGGCCTTAGCAAAAATAAGTTTTGTTTTTATTTTTTTTAAAGAAA
Source organism: Iris pallida (assembly GCA_029216955.1). Classification (NCBI taxonomy): domain Eukaryota; kingdom Viridiplantae; phylum Streptophyta; class Magnoliopsida; order Asparagales; family Iridaceae; genus Iris; species Iris pallida. The sequence continues at coordinate 147,482 of JANAVB010041219.1, forward strand.
ATTTCTAATCTTTATAAATACTAAAGTAATTCGAAAAATAGGTTTGTGCTCGGAAATGGGTTCGGGACAGGGCCAGACAAACAAAAGTCCAGGAATTTATATTTTTTGAAAAAATAATAATTTTTAATCTAACTAAAACACAATATTAATTAATTAGAAAATTACGGGTTTTTGATAAAATTTCCAGGATATTAATTTTCTAAAAATGTATTTTCCTAAATTAACAACCAATAATGATTTAATAATTAGCTAATTAAATTATTTAATTAATTATCTAAAAGTTACGGGTTTCACAACAGACGATCTCTTTACCGCGAGACACGCGGATTGTGACTTTGATGAGGCAATCTTCCCGTCGTTAGGGGGAGAAATGCACGCTGACGTTGATGAGGAACGACGTCAATTAGCGTGGCATGTGCCCGCTGTTGCTCATCATGATCCCCCCTCTGCACATAGTGATAAGGAAGTGCAGAGGATTCTAGGTCTGCAAGATATTGCAAATCAAATGCCAGACGCATTTAGCGATCTAGCAAACGTCACGAGATCAATTATACCTACTACAAATGTGCCTGCAAGGATAGACGTCTCTGAGAGACGCCATGTTCCTGTGAAACATGTTGCTCCGATCGAACCCGCCGAGCAAAGGACGCTGCCATCGGCCGTCCAGTCCGTCGCTATTTCCAAGAAGAAGGGAAGACCGGTTGGTTCCAAAGATGTTCTGTCCCGGAAGCGGAGAAATCTTGTTAAAAGCATTTTGCCACATGAGATCATTAATGATCACGGCGATGTATTAGAAGAGCGCGTTCCAGATGAAACGCCTATTCCTAATCATGCCGATAACCTCGAAATATCCGTCGAGTATGCTAGCTTAGACGATATTTTGAAGCAAAATAAAACTGTCATCGATGATGTGTTCATATACTCAGTGGCCACTGACATTATGAACAATGATGACATGGAACCTCGTAGTGTTGCCGAGTGTCAACGACGAACGGACTGGTCACAATGGAAACAAGCAATCCAGGCTGAACTAAACTCCTTAGCGAAAAGAAACGTGTTTGGACTTGTTGCTCCAACACCACCCAATGTTAAACCAGTTGGTCATAAATGGGTTTTCCTAAGGAAGCGTAATGAAAGAAATGAGATTGTGCGATACAAGGCTCGCCTTGTGGCGCAAGACTTCTCACAACGCCCTGGAATTGATTACGAGGAGACGTATTCTCCCGTAATGGACGTTATAACGTTCCGCTACTTAATCAGTTTAGTAGTTTCCGAAAAACTGAATATGCAGCTCATGGATGTGGTCACAGCCTATCTCTACGGGAATCTAGACACAGAGATATACATGAGAGTCCCTGAAGGACTAAAGATGCCTGAATCAAGTAGTTCCCGACCACGGAACGCGTTCTCGATTAGACTGAGGCATTCGCTATATGGATTGAAACAATCCGGGCGAATGTGGTATAACCGCCTAAGCGAATACTTGATCGGTTTGGGATACATTAATAACGAACTTTGTCCATGCGTGTTCATAAAGAAATCTACTTCAGGATACGCAATCATCGCGGTCTATGTAGATGACATGAATCTCATAGGAACCGAAAAAGATTTGTCAGAAACTGCTGATATCCTGAAGAGGGAATTCGAGATGAGGGATCTTGGGAAGACACGGTTTTGCCTCGGCCTACAGATCGAGCACCGTAAAGATGGAATTCTTGTCCATCAAGCAAACTACACCCAAAAGGTGTTGAGACGCTTTAGTTATTTTGACGTTAAGGCGTCCGCTACTCCCATGAGCGTCCGCTCTCTAGACATTACTAAGGACCCATTTCGTCCAAAAGAGGACGACGAAGAGATATTGAGTCCCGAGTGCTCTTATCTGGGTGCAATAGGCGCTTTATTGTACTTGGCCCAATGTACTAGACCGGACATCTCGTTTGCTGTGAATTGTCTAGCTCGACACAGCACCGCGCCAACACGCCGCCATTGGAATGGCATAAAAGAAATTTTCTGCTACCTTAAGGGTACTACGGACTTGGGCTTGTTCTATCCCTACGCGATTTTGAGTGAGTCCAACGCTCTTGGCACTCGAAGCAACGCGACCCTTGTTGGCTACGTCGATGCGGGATACTTATCTGATCCGCACAAGGGGCGTTCCACATCTGGTTATATCTTTACCATTGGAAGTACGGCGATTTCTTGGAGGTCTCGCAAACAGACCTTAGTGGCTACTTCAACGAACCACTCTGAGCTACTCGCGCTCTATGAGGCGACTAGAGAGTGTGTATGGCTTCGAGCTATTATTGGCCATATTTGAAGTACATATGATCTTCCATATGACCCAGATGAACATGTTGTCGTCTATGAGTTGTTATTGATCAAGCGAAACATGGTTACATCAAAGGGGATGCTACCAAGCACATATCGCCCAAGTTGTTCTTTACACATGAACAACAAGCGCTTCAGAAGATTGAAGTACAACACATTGGATCGGAGAATAACTGTGCAGACTTGTTCACCAAGTCAATGCCAAAACACTCGTTCCAGAAATATGTCAGAGCGATTGGACTTAGGAAACTTTCAGAGCTAGCCTAAGTGAAATATGTTTCCTGCACCCTGTTGTGTGCATGTGAGGGGGAGCGCCCCAACGAGCGCCTCCAAACGCCCTGTTGTGCGTATATCCCGCGCCCTGTCGAGTGCGAGTGAAAAGGGGAGCATCCTGATGTATGCTTGTGTACTCTTTTTCCCTTAGACCAAGTTTTTTTCTATTGGATTTTTCTTGGCAAGGTTTTTAACGAGACACAGTTCAAATCCCTTATTCACTAAGGATTATTATAATCAGGGGGAGTATCCAGTTGTATACTTCTAAACCATCGTGTACTCTTTTGTCCTTCGATCAGCGGTTTTTTCCACTGGGTTTTTCCTGACAAGGTTTTGACGAGGCACCTTTGCAATGGTTAGTTTACCCCCATCACACTGACCTGTGTGTACTTTTTTGTCCTTCGACCAAAATTTTTTCTACTAGGTTTTTTTTTGGCAAGGTTTTGACGAGACACAAGTAGATGGTCAAACTTGAAGATGCAAGCTACAGACAGACGAAGAAACTCAGAGATGTTTACAAGTAGAATTTCTGGAGAGCCAAGGGGGAGTGTTGTAACTCATATGGCCCTTCATTTCATCTCCTTGTAACATACAAAAGACCTTTGGCCTTTCGTTTCTTCATAACCCCCAACCTCTCTCTCTATATAAAGAGAGGTTGGGATAGCTTGTAATATGCACATATGTGGTTGATAATATACGAGAAAGCTTCGTCTCCGTGTGTTTGAGCTTTTGCCTTACGACATGATGGAATTTTTGGAAACTATTGTTGGCCATTTAGTTTTTGTTTACAAACTACGTAAAGCCAATAGTTGTTGAGAGGGTTTATAGCGGTGTTTTAAAAATCGGACCGGAGATCAGGAGACACTGGATTAGGTCAAATTGGTTCATCCAGTTGGTTCAACCAGTGCTTCAATTACTGGATTAACCTAAATGGTCCAAAGTCAATCTCTTCTGGACATTGATTATACAAAATATTCATTTATAATCAATTCTTTAAAAACACCGGGTTAACACCGATCCACTCCGAAAAAGTTACCGGTTCACGGATCAACCGGTTGCACCAGTCGATCCGGTCTGATTTTTAAAACACTGATTTATAGTTGGTTTGGTCATTGGTGGGTTTCTGGCTTTTGTCATTTATTATGTAACTTATGTTCAACCTAATTTACAAATGTTACGAAAATTATAGGTCATTTATGGTTTTGTTGTGGGTTTATGTGCTCCTTATATTATTATTAGGCTTAATTTCAATTTGGTACAATCAACTATTTTAGTTTTCTTCTTCCTCCTCCTTTCTTCTTCTTCCTCCTCCTCTAGAAAAAGCTCGAATAATACAGTAATGGTGAGCCCGTACCTCCTCCTCCCCTCCTTATTCTACTCTTATAGAGTGATTAGATCTTTCTCTTTTTTCTCTTTTTTTTATTGGGTTTGGTGACTCTCTCTTCCTCCCTCTCTTTATTTAGAGTGATTAGATCCATGAAAGAATTAGAAGAACAAAAGTATTATTCTTTCTTAATTTTTAGGCACTTTATTCTTCCTCTCCTGTTTGTATCTTTTTTAAGAAAAGATGGAAGTGAGGTTGAAGAAAAGTGATGGAGAGGAAGAATTTAGGATTTAGGTGTGTTTGGATTTGAAGAAGGTGGAGAGGAGGAAGAAGAGAGGGGGAGTTTATCTCATGGGTGCCAGTGGGAGAGGAGGATCAGGGATATTTTGGTCTAATTTTTTTTATTTTTCTTTGTTGGGACAGGGAAACTAATCCCTGACTAAGTGATTGGATCGACTCGACCTTAATTTAGAACAATCTAAAAAAATCTATTGTATCTTTGCTAAATCTCTTTTAGATCAGCCTAGAATCAATTATTCTTAACTTATAAAAATAATAGATCTAGCAACTCCGGTCATATCTTTGACCTTAGACTAAAGATTAGATTTAATAGGCTTTTATTTATCATTTTTCGATTTGATTTCTTCTCCAAGTTTCGTAAAAAAAATGCACAATGTCTCCATTGTATTAGTTTTAATTAACACAAATAATTATAAAACAAAATTATATGATTGTTTTCTAAAATTATTGGTGAATTGTAGTCTCGTGGATTCGAATAACTATCACTACCAAAATAAGTCATATTAGCAACGCCAGAGGACGTCGCTAAACGGAAAAAAAAAACGTCGCTGATTTCGTTTAGCAACGAAATTAGCGACGTAACATCCATGTCGCGTAATACATGGTTGCTAACAAAGAATTCGTCGCCATGGCGACATTACTTTGCGACGTCCAACCGTCGCTAGCATTTTAGTGGCTAGCGACGTTTACCGACAACGCGTTGCTAATTAGCGACGTAATCTTTCGTTGCTAATTGTCGCTGGCAGTTCAACGTTTATCGACGTAATTAATCGGCGACGTTTAATGACGTTAAATCTGACAATTTGGGTTTGCCACGTCACGATTTTAGCGACATCTGGCAGCAGTCCGCGACCTCATCGACACAGGCTAGCGACGTTCTGATACGTAAATAGCGACGAATTAGCGACGTTAGTTGACTATTTTGCTGACATGTCAAATTTGTCATGTCAGCAAGGTAGCGACGTTCTGCGACGTTTGCTTTTCAGGTTAGCAACATACAGATACACCTTAGCGACCAACTATATAACGTTATTTTCAATGGCGTTGGCTATCTTTGGTTCGTTTAGACATCGTATCATCCTCTACTGATGCATTTCGACTAGCTACTTTTAACATATTCGCTTACACCAAACTACTATGTACTGTAGAAAAAAAATACCTAAAATAATTTTCCTACTTTAAGAATACCCCAGGTTTATCTTGATTTAGTTTCTGCCCACCACCTTCATACATTGAAGAGAGAGAGAGAGAGAGAGAGAGTTGTATGTACAATAAAGGTAGCCTATACTAACTTTGCCAATGGACAGTACCATGAATAACTGATATTTCTTCAACAACCTTATAGACCTTGGTCACCTTGCAGAGTGTAACTCCACTTCCCGATTTTTGAGAAAAATTGATTTCTAAAAATAATTATTATTGATTTAGGTTTCAAATAAAAGGTTACTATTTTTTTTAACTAATAATTTTGATGATCTATTTTCGAGGGAATATAAATTGGAAACAATTTTCAAATTTGAAAAGTTGTTACAACCAATTTAGTGGTTCCCTTATTTTTCTAACTACTTTTCAAAAATTTTTGGAATTAATGAAAAGACAGAGGTTTATTTTATAAAATATTTTTGGTGGGGGGACTTATTGGCAAATTTTCTAGGCGGAGGGGGGTTTCTGCAAAAATTCACTAATGGTTTTCTTTATAAACCAAGCTGGGAAGAGAGAGAATGATAGTTACATTTTTTTTCATTCCATTTCTTTAGCTTTCTCGTTCTCCCCAAATTCTTCTTCGAAGCCAGACCTAAATCGACGACCTCCGCGGCGACGGCGATGGCAGAAGCCTCTCCGCAAGCAACGGCTCGGCAAGTAGTGCAGGCGACCATCGATTGGAGGAAGACAGCGTGAGGAAGCCATGTCTTGATTTGGCAATCGAGACCATCACGAGGTTGCGGTGAGTAATGCCATCCATTCCTAGATTCGATCGATTTCCTTAGATTTAGATCGATTTTCATCTGAGCAATTTATCAACCCATTTGATTTCCTCCAATTGTTCAGATCTGAAAATTTTTAGGTCAAGAGATTGATCTGATCATTCTTTCTGCGGAATAACACTTGTTTGTCGAAGTGATTGAGTTTGATTCATCGATCGTAAATCCTGGTAAGTATCGACTCTCTTGTCGATTTGGTCTGGGTATTTTATTAAGATTGGTTGGATCCTTGTGTGAATTTCCTTGTTCCTGGCTTAATGATCAACAGATTACATTTTAAAACCAAGACAGTTGTTGGTGATCATAGCTGTGTTGGATCGAAGTTTTGCAGTGAGTGGTAAATTTCGATATCCTAACTTTTGCTATTGTTATGGTTTGGAAATTCAAATTCTTCAAATCTCTTGTTAAATTCTTGCTGGGTTGCAACTGTTCGACAAATTGTTTCAGCAGAGTTCTATTCTTCCATTGGATTTGAGAACTCGTGCCTGACTTTTTGGAGCAATTCATCATACAACTTTGATCTTCTTCAGGTATAGGTTCAATCTCAATTGTTTGATGTTCGTTTTGTGGTAGACTATTTAGTTATTTCCCTGTTGGTGGGTGTCCAGTTCATGTATAGACAGGGGATGTTTAAGACTTCATATCAGAACTGTTGAACCAAGGTTTTAGCTATTGATAATTTATTGAGCCTGAGATTTACATGAGAATACTTGGTTCTACTGTTAACTGGGATTCTTATGTGAAGCTTGGGTGCAATTGTAGAATACCTGGAACCTTAATGTCCTGTTGGGACTCATATTCATGAATTGGTTTCACCTACTCTACTATGGGACACCTTGTTAAAATCTGAGAATTGAAGTTCAATACTAAACTGGAATTTGTGAACTATCTATTAATTGTCTTGAGCCTCAGTTATTTCCCTGTTGGTTGGGGACTGATATGCCAAGTTTCCCATTGATTATTTCAGTCCAAACAGGAATGAATGCATCAGGTTATATCACTGAACTGAGTGTGTTATTTTTCCATTAAGGACTTATGTGTTTTCATGTTCTGATAGCTCTTATTTTTCCTTAACTCCTAACCATCAGTAGATGGGAATATGAGTTTAGGAGAGATAAACCCTGTCAGTCTAATGCTTGTATGAGCAAGCCAATTGAACAGTCAAGTATTCCCATCTTTGGCTTTACAATTCTTTCTCTTGGTTACTTGTGATTTTGATGTGGGATTGTTATAACCAAGTATAGGACTGTCGAAAGTCCTGTTATCTGTTAACTTCATAAGTTTGGAAGTAGGTCAGAGCAGGGAAATGCATTGGGTGCCTGGAGGATGGATTTCACATCTCAGTGAATGGAGAAACCTGAAAAATCCATATCATATTTTTTCCATTCAATTTCCAGGTTTCTGATCAGTCCCAAGAACTCCTTATAACCTGGCATTCAACTAACTATTATGACAGTTAGTTTGGAACCTATTGCAGTTGATTAACTGTGGGTTGCTTACTGCAGAGCATTCCTGGTTAATCATTTTTCTGTGGAGTTGTGTTAATCCTCAGGACTGAGCCTTACTTTAGTTCAGATCACTGCATTTTATCTCATGTGAATCTGGGATTAGAGTCTCATTTGATTGAGATTATATCTCATATAATCCTGGAATTGAGAACATTGTATCACTGTGATTCCCTAATGAAATCTGTTACCTATATCCATATTTGATCCAATTCACTGAATTCGATTTCATGGACAGTTGGGTTAATTCAGGAAAATCTGAAACCAACACAATGGGATTGAATCAGTCAACTGGATTTGAGTTGGCATATGTAACAGGTGAATGGTTGAATCTGGAACTCGAATACAGTGTCTTGAATTTGGGAACTTGATATCTCAGTTTAATGAGAACTTGATATCTCAGTTTTATGGAGAGTTTGGTGCCTCAGTTTCACTAAAGGGTTGATTTCAGTTTCCTGAGAGTATAACAGTTGGAACCTGGAATGAAGTTCAAGGTTGACCTAAGGTATTGCAGTGTAACTAGGTTGTATTCCCTATTGGATAGAATGTTTAATCTGAATTCATGTAGCATTTGAGTTCCCAATTGCTTGAGCTTACATAGGCATAGTCTTGACATTTAAGAAATCTCCACCATTGTTAATTTTACTTTTTGAACACTTGTATTATAGCAAAGTCATGTAGTAAACTGTTTAAGTATATAAGTACTTATGATTAGGGTTCTTGCTAAGTTTAGATTATAGTTAATTATATTGGTACTCTATAGGAAACCCTAGAAACTAAGGTTTATAATTAGGAATTAATTGCGATTAGAATCTTTTGATAAACCAATTAGAATTAGCTGTTTATTAACCAACTTGTACACATCATTATTACATACAGGAGGATATCTAGCTCTATTGCCTACTTGTACCTTCCTGGAGCAAGGCAAGTACATTCTATAGTTTTGATCAGTGCATTTTCTTGTTCTTTATTGCTGACACACTGCGACACGTTCATGATCTTTTCTGGCTTGTTCTTTCATGATCTTACTTGAATCTTGGGGTGGGGAAATACTCTAGATATGTGACCAAACCCGGATACTTATTCATGATCTTTAGCTTAGGCCTCGCACAGTGCACGCGGGTCCTAAGCCGTACCTACATGATCTTTCAGGATCTTTTCATGTTCTTTCATGGTCTTACCCAAGCCGGTCACATATCATAGAAGTATTTCAAAATTATAACACACATGTTCAGGATTTTGTTCTTACATTAGTTCCCATGATCCTGATCTTGATTTTAGCTATAGTCGTGATCTTTCCTGCATCTTTATATAGTCGTGATCTTTCATGTATCTTTATAGCAGCAGCTCATGTTCTTCATGTTCTTTACATACCTTGTTCTTATCCTGTTCTTTCAGCATTTATTTTCCATACCATGATGTTATTGTTCATTACCTAGAACTGTGCTTTGCTCCGCTCCTGAATAGGATATGTTGCAGGTATGCTTGCAGGACATTGTTCTACTCTATGGGCCAGAGCCCAGGATTTAGCTGAGCAGGATGAGGCTTAGCTTGAGGCTTCAGGTTTAGATTACTTAGCTTTACTTTGAGATATTGACTTTAGAGTTCATAGCACTTTTCATTCCTGTTGATTCTGGTACATTATGATATATGGATTTGTGGATTATGGTGATCATTCTGGGATACGATTTTAGATGCTGTGATTCTATACTTTCATGTTTATCTGGTTAGTTTTCCCTAGCTTGGTACAGCTTACTTCGTCGTGTCGAACGACGAAGGCTGGGCGTGTCCGACTCGTGTCCGATTATTCGGGAGCGGGTCGTGACATGTTTTTAATGGTGGCCCATGCAGGTCTATCCTAATGGTACCTAGGTCTTAGCGTACTATTGGGGGACTTGATTTACACTAGGGAAACTTGATCACAGCATAGAAAAATCGGAAAATAAGGGTATATCAGGTATATCAGGTGTATAAGGTATTTTAATATTCTATAAACACTTGTTGTATGTAGGTCTAGGTTATTTTAACAGTTTTTTTTTGTTTTGCAGATAATTCAAAAACATGCGACACCAGAACTGTCAATTCACCTGCACTTGACGGTTTCGAGCTTCCACTATATTCTATCACTCTACTATCCCCATGGGTAGTACGTAGTTGACGGAGACGTCTGAAGAGTCCCTTGACAACCAGAAGAAGCAGACCACCCTTTCCAAGTCAGACTTGTGGGTACACTCTCCGAGCCAGGAAGAACTTCTGATTTCCAGACTCTCAGACACTTGGATTTTTCCGACACCGAGCGCATATCTTACACCAAGGAGCAGATCGAGAACCTGGAGTTACCACTGAAGATCAGCCAAGTTTCTGAGGACCCGACTTCTCTGAAGATTAGAGCCACCTGCCAGGAGATCCAGAATGTAGCACAGACAATAGGACACAACGGAAAACTGAAGCTCAGAAGGAGCATGAAGATTTATGACAAAGACAACAACTACCCTGTACCCGCAAAGCGTCACAACACTCGGTCAGTGTTTCTTCGGTCACACCACCAGTCGCATCATCAGGAGCAGATCTCAGCAGCCAGCACGCCAGCAGCCATATATTCCTGCCAGAGCCCTGCACTTCAGCCCCAGCGGGAGATCCAGATTCAGATCCAGCCGACGATCATTTACAATTTCTGCCACCTCTCAGGATGCCACTATAAAGAGTGCCGCAAAAGACAGAGGCTATACTGTACTACGGATCGACTGCCCACCAAATCAAGGATTGCTGGAGAACGTTGATCACACTGCCCGAGAACAAGCGCGAGGAGCATCAGACTACAGCAAAAGGGAACCACCTTTTCAGATTCAGCAACCACATGGAGCACTACCGCAAGGACCGGCCTACGACAGAACAGCTGAAGAAATTGAAGTGATTCCAGTCACAGAGAAACACTGAAGATGGACTGAAGACAGAAGACTCTTTTGCATGGTTGGAGAAAACCATGGATCATGATTCATAATCCAGTTTTTCCTTAGATTCCTCTTGTACCTAGTTTGTTTCTTTAAAACCTCCTTGTTCCTATTTAAGGATTATGAGATTTTATTTTCTCTTCTGAAACCTTGGTTGCTATTCGAGATGTATTTTGAAGGTTGTTTCCATCCTTGTTCGTAACTATGCTCTTATTCGAGATTTTCTTCCTGCTCGATAACTTGTTTCCTATGGCGTCATTTCCTAATTCAAGATTTGGTTCTACTCGAATTTTGTTCCCCATTCAGACCCTGTTGATATTTAAGACGTTACTTTGGATTACGTTCCTAATCAAACTTATGCCATTCAAACCTTGTTGAATATTGCTTCTATTTGAGATTTTATTTGCAAATTTCATTTTCTATCTTGAAATTTTGACTCGTTCCCTATGAGATTTTATTTCTCATTCGTGAATTATTTTTCGTTCTATTCACGATCTTGTTTGATCTTGCCTCGTATTTTGAGATTTCACTTGTTTCATATTCGCTATTTAATACCTTGTTTTCTAAATCACTGTTCGTAACCTTGCTTCCTGTTTAAGATTCTGTTCAAGATTTCACTTCTTATTCGCGACTTTGTTGATATTGATTTTCTATTTTCACTGTGTACTTTATTGGAGAATTTGTTTTCAATTCAAGTTTTTGCTCAAAGTTTCATTGATATTCGAGATTTTATTGAAACTTGTTTCCAGTACGGGCTTTAGTTCTTATTTTGAAACTTGTCTCCTATCTGATACCTTGCTTCAGTTCATCCTTCGAGACTCTGTTATCCCTTCGGGATAATGTTCCATCTATGGAATCTTCTTATCATTCCAGATATCAGTTGATATTCCGTCATAATTTGAAACTTCGTCCTGCCTGAAATTTTAAATCTTTCTTGTTGCCCTTTTGTACTCACTACTCTTTGATTGGATTCCGTGTTACTTCATAGTACCTAATAACCCTTGTATTCTAACAGATAGGTAACCTCACCATTTTCGTGACTTGGACTATTGAAACTCATTTTAAATTTCTTGAAACTCTTTTGAAATTCCTAAGGATAAAGTCGAGAAGCTATTCGATGACCTACTATGGCATGACAGTTGCGCGCTGCAGCCATTAGCTGGATTATGGAGACTGAGGGTTCACTGCAGCCAGTAGCGCACTGGCGAGGCAGGAACTTTAAGTTGAAGTGATTTCAGACAATCATAGGTTTTCGAATACTGTCGAGACTTGTCATATTCTTCATACCTTGATCTCTTGGGTTGCTTCGTCAATGATTGTTAGAAAATGGATAAGGTTGACAAATTATTCGGTGACATATTGTTATTTGAGTCACGGAGCCGAAAGTCCACTGCAGTCAGATATATTCTGGCGGGGTAGGGATTCTAGGCGAAGTAATTTCGAATAGCTATATGTTCCCGGACACCATGGAAACTATATCCCTTTTTATATGATTATTGGTTTTCGAGAATCACAAATCCTTGCACGTTCATTCCGATTGAATACTGTATCTCCTGAGTATTTCATACGTTCCTCAAATCAACCCTTGCTAATTACCTTCTAGTATTGAATCGTTAGATCATTGATTTTCTCAAATGATACATTGTCAGATTTTGATTCCATACTTCGTTTGTGTCTTGTCTAAATTTCGATCTTAAATCATGTCTATCTGACCATGATTTTTCTATCTTGTCCTAGCCCACTTGTGTTAAACCATCAATTTTTGATCGTACTTAATAGTTGTCTTCATGATTTTGCTCCTCTAAGTTGTAATTGAAATTCCTTCCACTTCGTGAGTATTTGATCCTCGATCCTTGTCAAAGCGTGATATCCCAAACTTTTTGTATGTACTTGGACTCAAGGTTCAGAGTGTCATGGATCGACATAAGCACTAGGCGGACAACAACAGATGGTCACCGGAGTTCACAGTTAGAAGCAGAGTGTTCCTGAAGAATCTCGCCGACCAGAGGCAGCATTCGTTTTGGCAGAGGCGGAAAGTTCAGTCCGAGATTCATCGGGCCTTTCGACGTGATGACGCGTATTGGCGAGGTGGCATATTGACTAGCGCTTCCAGCCAGCTTGGAGGGAGAGCACGACGTTTTCCACATGTTCCAGCTTCGATGCTACATTCCGGACCCGAGCCATGTGGTAGACTTTTTCGAGCTGGAGGTGGGCCCGAGATTGACCTACGAGGAGTAGCCAGTGGAGATCCTTGATCGGAGGGAGAAGCGCTTGCGGAACCAGACTATACCGCTTGTTCGAGTCATGTGGAGGTACCACTCTCCGGAAGAGTCCACATGGGAGCGCGAGGACGAGATGCGGGAGTGCTATCCCAATCTATTTGATTGATTTGATTGTACTCTGTTCTTTTGAAATTCTATTTTCAATAAATGACTGGTGTTTGGATCTTTTGTGATTTGCTGAGATTTATTTTTGGGGGTCTTCGAATTTCGAGGACGAAATTTTTTTTAGGAGGGGAGATTTGTAACTCCACTTCCCGATTTTTGAGAAAAATTGATTTCTAAAAATAATTATTATTGATTTAGGTTTCAAATAAAAGGTTACTATTTTTTTTAACTAATAATTTTGATGATCTATTTTCGAGGGAATATAAATTGGGAACAATTTTCAAATTTGAAAAGTTGTTACAACCAATTTAGTGGTTCCCTTATTTTTCTAACTACTTTTCAACAATTTTTGGAATTAATGAAAAGACAGAGGTTTATTTTATAAAATATTTTGGGTGGGGGGACTTATTGGCAAATTTTCTAGGCGGAGGGGGGTTTCTGCAAAAATTCACTAATGGTTTTCTTTATAAACCAAGCTGGGAAGAGAGAGAATGATAGTTACATTTTTTTTCATTCCATTTCTTTAGCTTTCTCGTTCTCCCCAAATTCTTCTTCGAAGCCAGACCTAAATCGACGACCTCCGCGGCGACGGCGATGGCAGAAGCCTCTCCGCAAGCAACGGCTCGGCAAGTAGTGCAGGCGACCATCGATTGGAGGAAGACAGCGTGAGGAAGCCATGTCTTGATTTGGCAATCGAGACCATCACGAGGTTGCGGTGAGTAATGCCATCCATTCCTAGATTCGATCGATTTCCTTAGATTTAGATCGATTTTCATCTGAGCAATTTATCAACCCATTTGATTTCCTCCAATTGTTCAGATCAGAAAATTTTTAGGTCAAGAGATTGATCTGATCATTCTTTCTGCGGAATAACACTTGTTTGTCGAAGTGATTGAGTTTGATTCATCGATCGTAAATCCTGGTAAGTATCGACTCTCTTGTCGATTTGGTCTGGGTATTTTATTAAGATTGGTTGGATCCTTGTGTGAATTTCCTTGTTCCTGGCTTAATGATCAACAGATTACATTTTAAAACCAAGACAGTTGTTGGTGATCATAGCTGTGTTGGATCGAAGTTTTGCAGTGAGTGGTAAATTTCGATATCCTAACTTTTGCTATTGTTATGGTTTGGAAATTCAAATTCTTCAAATCTCTTGTTAAATTCTTGCTGGGTTGCAACTGTTCGACAAATTGTTTCAGCAGAGTTCTATTCTTCCATTGGATTCGAGAACTCGTGCCTGACTTTTTGGAGCAATTCATCATACAACTTTGATCTTCTTCAGGTATAGGTTCAATCTCAATTGTTTGATGTTCGTTTTGTGGTAGACTATTTAGTTATTTCCCTGTTGGTGGGTGTCCAGTTCATGTATAGACAGGGGATGTTTAAGACTTCATATCAGAACTGTTGAACCAAGGTTTTAGCTATTGATAATTTATTGAGCCTGAGATTTACATGAGAATACTTGGTTCTACTGTTAACTGGGATTCTTATGTGAAGCTTGGGTGCAATTGTAGAATACCTGGAACCTTAATGTCCTGTTGGGACTCATATTCATGAATTGGTTTCACCTACTCTACTATGGGACACCTTGTTAAAATCTGAGAATTGAAGTTCAATACTAAACTGGAATTTGTGAACTATCTATTAATTGTCTTGAGCCTTAGTTATTTCCCTGTTGGTTGGGGCCTGATATGCCAAGTTTCCCATTGATTATTTCAGTCCAAACAGGAATGAATGCATCAGGTTATATCACTGAACTGAGTGTGTTATTTTTCCATTAAGGACTTATGTGTTTTCATGTTCTGATAGCTCTTATTTTTCCTTAACTCCTAACCATCAGTAGATGGGAATATGAGTTTAGGAGAGAGAAACCCTGTCAGTCTAATGCTTGTATGAGCAAGCCAATTGAACAGTCAAGTATTCCCATCTTTGGCTTTACAATTCTTTCTCTTGGTTACTTGTGATTTTGATGTGGGATTGTTATAACCAAGTATAGGACTGTCGAAAGTCCTGTTATCTGTTAACTTCATAAGTTTGGAAGTAGGTCAGAGCAGGGAAATGCATTGGGTGCCTGGAGGATGGATTTCACATCTCAGTGAATGGAGAAACCTGAAAAATCCATATCATATTTTTTCCATTCAATTTCCAGGTTTCTGATCAGTCCCAAGAACTCCTTATAACCTGGCATTCAACTAACTATTATGACAGTTAGTTTGGAACCTATTGCAGTTGATTAACTGTGGGTTGCTTACTGCAGAGCATTCCTGGTTAATCATTTTTCTGTGGAGTTGTGTTAATCCTCAGGACTGAGCCTTACTTTAGTTCAGATCACTGCATTTTATCTCATGTGAATCTGGGATTAGAGTCTCATTTGATTGAGATTATATCTCATATAATCCTGGAATTGAGAACATTGTATCACTGTGATTCCCTAATGAAATCTGTTACCTATATCCATATTTGATCCAATTCACTGAATTCGATTTCATGGACAGTTGGGTTAATTCAGGAAAATCTGAAACCAACACAATGGGATTGAATCAGTCAACTGGATTTGAGTTGGCATATGTAACAGGTGAATGGTTGAATCTGGAACTCGAATACAGTGTCTTGAATTTGGGAACTTGATATCTCAGTTTAATGAGAACTTGATATCTCAGTTTTATGGAGAGTTTGGTGCCTCAGTTTCACTAAAGGGTTGATTTCAGTTTCCTGAGAGTATAACAGTTGGAACCTGGAATGAAGTTCAAGGTTGACCTAAGGTATTGCAGTGTAACTAGGTTGTATTCCCTATTGGATAGAATGTTTAATCTGAATTCATGTAGCATTTGAGTTCCCAATTACTTGAGCTTACATAGGCATAGTCTTGACATTTAAGAAATCTCCACCATTGTTAATTTTACTTTTTGAACACTTGTATTATAGCAAAGTCATGTAGTAAACTGTTTAAGTATATAAGTACTTATGATTAGGGTTCTTGCTAAGTTTAGATTATAGTTAATTATATTGGTACTCTATAGGAAACCCTAGAAACTAAGGTTTATAATTAGGAATTAATTGCGATTAGAATCTTTTGATAAACCAATTAGAATTAGCTGTTTATTAACCAACTTGTACACATCATTATTACATACAGGAGGATATCTAGCTCTATTGCCTACTTGTACTTTCCTGGAGCAAGGCAAGTACATTCTATGGTTTTGATAGTGCATTTTTTTGTTCTTTATTGCTGACACACTGCGACACGTTCATGATCTTTTCTGGCTTGTTCTTTCATGATCTTACTTGAATCTTGGGGTGGGAAAATACTCTAGATATGTGACCAAACCCGGATACTTATTCATGATCTTTAGCTTAGGCCTCGCACAGTGCACGCGGGTCCTAAGTCGTACCTACATGATCTTTCAGGATCTTTTCATGTTCTTTCATGGTCTTACCCAAGCCGGTCACATATCATAGAAGTATTTCAAAATTATAACACACATGTTCAGGATTTTGTTCTTACATTAGTTTCCATGATCCTGATCTTGATTTTAGCTATAGTCGTGATCTTTCCTGCATCTTTATATAGTCGTGATCTTTCATGTATCTTTATAGCAGCAGTTCATGTTCTTCATGTTCTTTACATACCTTGTTCTTATCCTGTTCTTTCAGCATTTATTTTCCATACCATGATGTTATTGTTCATTACCTAGAACTGTGTTTTGCTCCGCTCCTGAATAGGATATGTTGCAGGTATGCTTGCAGGACATTGTTCTACTCTATGGGCCAGAGCCCATGATTTAGCTGAGCATGATGAGGCTTAGCTTGAGGTTTCAGGTTTAGATTATTTAGCTTTACTTTGAGATATTGACTTTAGAGTTCATAGCACTTTTCATTCCTGTTGATTCTGGTACATTATGATATATGGATTTGTGGATTATGGTGATCATTCTGGGATACGATTTTAGATGCTGTGATTCTATACTTTCATGTTTATCTGGTTAGTTTTCCCTAGCTTGGTACAGCTTACTTCGTCGTGTCGAACGACGAAGGCTGGGCGTGTCCGACTCGTGTCCGATTATTCGGGAGCGGGTCGTGACACAGAGCCTTAGGAATTGGATACCTTGCATATCCCTAAACCATTACAATTTTCTACATGGTGAAAGCCAACCATGGACAATCCTTCTTCCAGTGTCCATGTACCCCACAATAGAAGCAACCAAAATCCTTGACATTGTTTCTTATGAATTTGTTGATGAGATTAGTTTGCGTGTCTGATACATATGTAGTTGTAACTGGAGTTCACTTTTATACATTGGAGTACGTTCAAGTGTGTCACGACCCGCACCCGGATATACGGGTACGAATACGTGGGCCACGTCCAGCCTACGTCGCGGTATCGGCGGTAGAACGCTGTCAAGTATACTATACTAACTACAACATCTAAGAATCCATAACTAGAAATGTACTCATGTCACATCACGAAAACTAAGGAAGATAAGACAAGAATTAATAACAATATCACTAGAACAACTAGAATCTACAATAATCATAAGACATGAAAGATAAAGAAGGAACAACAAGACTAACTAAGGATAACTACCAGGCAACTCCCATAGAAGAATAGTGAGATCCACCTCAGCTAGCAACATCATGAAGTCCAATAATGAGGGCACAACTACTCCTAAAATTTGTCAACATATTCGGTCAGGATGGAACGAGTACATATATCTCATAACAGATCTCAAGATAGAATAAAAGCTATAAGGCTGTAAATAGAGCATATACAATGAATCATGGAGTGTACATATATGTATCATGGCATGGTAAGCTGTAGAGTTAGAGCTAGAACAAGAAAGTAGAACTGAATCATGGTATGTACACAAATCAAGGTAAGCCATATATCCAATGTGTGTGAGTAGCAGTTTCAACTTGTGATCGGCTTGGGTTCATGTCAAGAACTGGCATGGCAAGTCATATGTGCGGTATATGACTCACACTGTTCGGGAATGCGGGATGGATCTGATCACAGGCATACGCTACTACTCCCCCTACCCCAACTGGTAGAATGGATCCAAACAGGACACGTCACTGCACGGGATTCTAATGAGAAGGTCGCGAACCTTCTCTAGAATCAGTGACCATATATTGAGCAAGAGCTACAAGGGAGCTTGCACAATACATCCCAACCTAAGAAGGAGAAACATCTCTCGTCGGGATCCAAGAATTCCAATCCGTGAGAACCATGTGTCAGGAATAAGCATATCAACACTAAGTACATGAATCATAACAGTTATCATAAATTGGGAATAAGTTATCAGAGAATGTACTCACCTGGGGTCCTGCTGTCAATATGAATCAGGGTTCAGAGTAAAGCCACAGACCTAAAGATGAAATAATACCAGAGCTGATCAGGGTCAAAAGATATACTAACATCTAGGTCAAACTAAGACAAATTGGGTCAAGGTTGACGTACAGTTGACTTTGGTCAACTGGTCAACTCTGGTCAACCCTAAGTCTAATCTAGGTTAAATAGGTCAATGGTTGACCTACAGTTGACTTTGGTCAAAAAGTCAACGTTGGTCAAGTCTGATCAAACCTAGGTCAACTGTTGACTCTACTTCGACGTCTAGTCAAAGTAGTCAACCATGGTCAAGCTAGTCTCTATAAACATCTACAAGGTCAACTTATGAATTTCAGTAATTTAGAAATCACTGAAATCGACGGGTCTCTAAAACAACCCAAAGGAGAAAATATTATAATAATAGGATGACACAAAAAGGGAAGAAATCTACAGATGTTGTCGGATGATGAAACTAACATCACCAACGTGTCCAGAATAGTCAAATCAGCTAGGATAGCTTGTCCAAAAGTCCAATTTGGACACAGGGGCAAAACGGTAATTTCGGGCCAAAATGATGTCCGCCGTTGGACACACTTTGCACCGAAAAACGTGTCGAAATAGTGCACAAAATCTAACAAATTATATGTCCACGAATCCAGAATGACGATACGAACCCAACGGTATATCCAGAATTGGATTCCGTTGACCCGATCTCAAATTGGTCCGTTGACCGGGACATTGAAATCTGATTTGCACGAAAAAGCGTGTCGGAGCCAATGTCCTCAAAACTCAGCAAATTATATGTCAACGAGTTCAGAATGACGATACGAACTCAACGGTGTATCCGGAATTGGATTCCGATGAGCCGATCTCAAAATGACCCGTTGACCCGGATATTGGTATCCGACTTGCACCGAAATGCGTGTCGGAACCAATGTCCACTAAAACCTAGCAAATTATATGTCAACGAGTCCAGAATGACGATACGAACTCAACGGTGTATCCGGAATTGGATTCCGGTGAGCCGATCTCAAAATGACCCGTTGACCCAGAAAGTGGAACCCGCTTTGCACCGAAATGCGTGCCAGGGCCCACGTTCTCTAAATCAAGCAAACTTTATATGAAAATATGCCAGAACGACGCCACGAGTCTACTGGTGGTGTCAGAAATTGAATCCGGAGTTCCAGGTTCAAAAATAGAATTTTACAAGTGCAACACTAAGAATTCGAACGGCCAACTTTGGCGTCGAATTCGACCAACCTAACAAGCTCAAACTGAAATGAAATCTAAAAGGGAGGCAGGAAGAGGGTTATACCAGCTGTGCACCGGAACTAGTAGCGCGCAAAACGGAGCTGAGACGACGAAATTACGAACCCGCGAAGTTGGCATCACGAAACTGTCAAAAAACAGTTCAATTTAAAATGTCAACTTGGTGGCCAGTTTTGATGTATCAAACGACGAAATTAACGGTTCAAATTTGAGAGGGATGAAGCGGTATATACTGAGATTGAGTCGGAGCGAAGAAATCGCCGTTCCAACGGTCGGATTGTCCAGAAAATCGACGCGAAGTTGCTGTCCTGGGACGCAGATTCTGAAATTCGTCCGCGCGCGCGTCGACGGGATTTCGTGCAAAACGCACGAATCGCCTATTTGGCTCGTCGGGGAAGAAGGCGGTGGCCACAGGGCCTGTCCCGGGGGTTCGCCGGAGGGAGTGTGGCCGGCCACGTAGCGCACGACGGCGCACGGCGGCGCGCGGCGGCCCGTGCGCCCGCGCGGCTGCTGCTATTGCGCGCCGTGCTCGCAGCGCTGCTGCGTTGGTTGCTGTTCGCGTGGCTTCGCTGCCCCGACGCGGCGGCGGCAGTTGCTGCCCAGCGGTGGAGGGGTGCAAGGCCGGTCGGGCATGGTGGAGGAGGTGGTGATGGTTGAAGTGGTGTTAATGGTGGGAAGAAGGAGGAGAGGGAGGAGGAAAGTGGAGAGGAAGGAGGAAGAGACTGTCGGCCATGGCGGGTGGCTGTGCTCGGCGTGGGTGATGTAGTGGTGATGATGATGACAGTGAGGGAGGAGAAGTCGGCTAATGGTGATGGGAGTGATGGTGTGGTGTGTACTCAGGAGAGAGGGATAGAGTTAAGTTTTGTGTGTAAGTGTGGGGATATTAATAAAGAGAGAGATTTAAGAGAGAGAAAATAGAGAGAGAGGGTGTACGTGAGGGGTGTGCTGGTGTGATAGGGGGGTGTGTGTAAGGAGAGGTGAGGGGTGAGTGAGGGTTATATGTGTGGGTGTGTGTGTATAAATATATAAAGAGAGAGGGTGAGAATAGAGAGAGAAAATAGATATTTAGAGAGAGTGAGGAATAGAGAGAGAAAATATTTTAGTGAGAGAGAGGGGGAAGTGGTCGGCTGCCATGGGGAGAGGAGAGAGAGTGACTTGTGTGTAGGTGTTATTAGGAGGAGAGAGAAAAGAGAGTTACATTATATATATATATATATATATATATATATATATATATATATAAGAGGTAGAGATATTTTATAAAATAAAAGAATTATATTTTCGAGTAGGCAAAAATGGACAAACACCAGTGGGGTGTATGGGCAGTCTTGACAGGGCCCACACTAAACTTGGTTGGGCGTTGGGCCAAGTTTGGACAAGGTCGAAGCCAAGATTTAAATAAATTTATAAATTAAACCAAATTAAATCATGGATGAAATAGGAGCACAAGGGGGATCGAAATTGTGGCACACAAGTGGCACCGGCATAGTTTACTCAAAACAGGCCAGGGCTATATATTGGGTCGACTAGATTGGACCGATGTCGGGCCCGAAAATTAAATTGGAAGTTAAATCACAATTTACGGTAAATAATAAATTGGTCTAAATTGACCCAAAAGTTGTGCGAAGGAAATGGAGCACAAAATGGAGTGTCTGAGTGGGACACAAAGGTCATGGGTGAAGAACGTCTCGTGTAGATCAGGCATGATAAGTTGGTTTTGAGAAAATGACAGGTCTGGTGCTCCTAAATTAAAAGTCACGGTAACGCGCATATGATGATCAAGGAAAAGAGTGGGAATTCAATTAATAATTAAATGGTCTAATATTGACCCGAACTTGCGCGAAGCAAAAAGGATACAAGGGAACAAGTTCGAGTGGGACACGATATATCAAAATGAAGATAATCTCGTCTACTACAAACTCCAAGAAGAAAGTTTTCAGAGACTGGCATCCCTGATGCTCTAGAATTCCAAGTCACGGTAAAGAGCATTAAATCAAATAATAATCAAATAATAATATATGTTCAAAATAATTGATTTATAAAATTGAAAAAAATAAGCCCAAAATTCAGGGGCTTACAAAGTGGGTCTAATTGAGTTAGATTCACCTGTAATCGTATTAGTTGTCTATTGCCACATGGTCTGGTTCAACGTATTTTAGGATTGGAACGTAACACATGGAGGAGGCGATGGCAAACAAAGGGTACATACTTGTTAAGTGTGAATAATGTTCACAAATTTGACATATGAAACCAAAACAAACTATAAAAATGATCACATTAAGCAATTTTAGTGATACCCCACTAAAATTGTATTAATTCAACTTCCACTCCCACAAAACCTACTTTGGGTATATGATGAATGCATTTGAGAATAATGGTCAAGAAAAACTTTACCTTTGATGCTCCTAAACTCTACGATATAGTAGATCCCACCATCTTCAAGCCTCCTGATTGATAAAAAATTTCAAAAGTAAGATGCTATAAAAAACGAAGAAAGTTTGAGGTCCTTATTTGTAATGAATGGTTGAAGATGATGGAGAAAGTTCAAAAATTGCAACAGTAATATTTCAAAAGAAATTCAACCATTGAATGTTTAATCAGGCCGACGCACTGTAATGCCCCGCTCCGCACAGTGCATTATGCTGAGTCGTTGACTCGAAGAGTTGCGTTGACCCGATAATGTATCGATGCAAAACGATACGAGAGTTAAGTTATCCCGAGCAATGCATCAAACTAAGTTGATGCGAAGAGTTGTCTTGCCCCGAAAGAATGCATCGAGTTGAATCGATGCGAAGCGCCGCGTTGCCCCGAAGGATGAGTGCATTGAATCGGCTCGAAGATTCTAAGAAATCGAATCGACCAAGGCGCAAGTCCAAATCGATGCAAGTATTGATTTTAGTTGGTTTCGTGTGCAGGTTATACTTTAACGGGAAAATATTAGAGGTCGATTTTTTGCAATATTTAGTAAGGGGTCCGCGAAATCAAATCGTCGTCTTGCGATGGGCTAAGACTTGGGCATGCTAAGGCGAATTGGGCGTATAACTCAACAAAGCACGAAGTGCTCGAATGGCTAAGTCAGGAGAGTGACCGTGCAATAAAGTTAGGGAATGGAGCCGCATCGGCTCGGCGAAACGACGAAGGCGTATCGACTCAAGGTGGGAGGATTGACTTCTTTTTACTCCTTCATTCGATAAGTCAAATATATCATTGTATGCTAAAAGTTAACCTATCGACGCCACGGGCGTGGTCCGATCGGAGATAAATCATAGTGTGAGTCGAACACTAAGTTAGAACAATTGAAATGAAACGTGCATCAATATGCACGAGTCGCTATGGGACATTGGATATCGCTAAGGCGAGCGCCTCGGTGCGCAAGCCGCAAGAACATGGGATAACTGTAATCGGCAAGTGCCTTAGTGCACGAACCATACCGTGCCTTTGCTGCACGAGTTAGACGGCTAGAACATTGGAAGACAATAGGCGAGCGCCCTAGCGCGCAAGTCCCGAACATTGAATGCTAAGTTATAGAATAGGAAAATACGGTCGAAACGTGCCTACGTGCACGGGATAATAAAAGATGGCTTCGTTGTGAGAGAATACAGTTGTGGCATGAATGTGGCGGAACTGTCGGATATGACATGGTGCCTTGAAAGGTGTTCGAGACCTTCGGGTCGTTCGGTTAACGAGCATTGAGTTGAGGCACGATGCCATTGAATCATTGAAACGAAGTATGAAACGTGAGAACATAGAAAGTTAACGGAAGAAATACGAGATAATAAAGTCTGAGTCTTGGACTCAAGGCTATGCTTGGTTGTTTGAATGATAGTGCGTTGCATGGTCGAATGGAATGGACTTGAGATAATTGCGATGATATCTTCCGTGCACGAAACGTTCCCTCCGAACGGGCGCACCGGGGCACCGGGACCGTTCGGCCTAGGAGGGATGATAATCTTTGATAGGCGCACATCTGCGAAGTCCGACTAGCACTCGGTCGTAAATGTGAGAAGCCGCAAATGATGGTAGGCACGCGGTAAGTTTTGGTTGTTGGGATAGCAACCCAACCCGTGAAACGCCAGGCTACCCAATTCGATTTCGAGAGAGAAAAGAAGGAGAGAAAAGAAAGTAAGGAAAAAATAAAAGAGAAACTCCTTTAGTCCATTCCGGCGCGGATACGCCCACGACCTTCATATAGTTAAGGAACGATGGGTTGAAAGTGTAGGCGCAGATGCGTTCCGCATAGAGATCCTACTTAGAGATGCACATATAACATGACAGGGAAGGAATGCGGCGTATTCACCTTGCGTCGGTGCAAGGGCGAGTGCGTCGACTTGGTAAGAAGTCACGAATCAAACACGAGATTGTTTGTTTGCTTGCCTATTCAATTCGATAACATGCTGCTATGATAACATGCTTTACGCTTTCGAATATGCCATGAAATTGACCCTAATGAGAACATAGCAAGATCATAAGCTAAGTTGTATGATTCAACATAAATATTAAAATGTCGGTTTGGAAAGATGATCTTTGCTTCAGTACATGCGAGGACAAACGTACTGATCCCCCACCAGCTTCATGCAGGATGCAGGGAATGGATTGCTCGCGGCGAAGCGTTGCTTGAACGTGTTAAGGCTTGGAATGCCGTATCGCATTGAAGCGTGCTATCGCATTGACGCTCGGACTACGCAGCTGGATTGATGCGGCCGAGATATAGAAGGCATGATGTATGGAACGGTGAAATCCTTTGTGGGCAAGAGAGAACCTGAGTGTTGTAGCCAATCTGGCATATATTGTTAGGCTATCGAAAGCCATTGTAATCTCAGTTTCGGATATCAATAAAGAGAATTGTTTCGTATACTCTGTTTTTCTTTCGTTGTTAAATATCGAATCAAAAGATAACCATTTGAGAACTTGTCATCTTGCCTTGCACGAGCGCAACTCCAGGCTCATGCGGCATCACGCCCCCTGCGAGGACGATGATTCGGGTGATTCCGGGTCGGAGCGTGACAAATTGGTATCAGAGCTCTAGGCTCAATTTCCTCTGGACGCTCGCTTTATTACAATTCTAAAAGTTGCCCACCACCACTTTATACCACTCTTGACTCTACTCGATGCCGCACTAGATGTTCCATACAATAAGTCTAATACAATCGTGTAATTTTGCCGCATGTGTTTTGGAAATTACATGATGTTTGCTAAGAAAGTCGCGAAGGGTATATTACATTGAATGCAAACGAGCTGTAAAAATGTTAGTTGCTGCAAGCGCAACAAATTGTGAAATACGATTTGAGATGTCACAATGTAACATGTTGAATGAAAAATAAAATGATGCACGAAGTGCAGCGAGTTAATGTGAATATGCGTTAAAATGAAAGTGAGAAGTGATAAGCCAATACCGAATGTGTTAAAACGGATTGTGCATTGACTTGGAAAGTTGAGAGTAATTCGTAGCATGAGGTGCGGTAAATGTCGGAAATGATCGTTGCACGATGTGCAACGCGTATTGGAAAGTAAAATCATTGCACGTGGTGCAACGCATATCAAATTAATCATTGCACGAAGTGCAAAGGAGATTGGAAATAAATTGTTGTACAAAGTGAAATGAAAGTGTCGGAAATAAATCGTAGCACGATGTGCAACGCGTATCGGAAGTGAAATTTGTTGCACGGGGTGCAACGCGTATCTAAATAAATTGTTGCACGAGATGCAACGTAAGAAAAGAATTGAAATCGTAAATCGATAGAACGAATCATTCGGTTGCACACCAAACTTATGTTGGCAAACGAAAACATTGACCGAGTTGCGTCGGATTTGATGGAATCAAAGTTACGGTTGTGATCAAGCACGATCACTGCGGAAATCGTGAGTCGGAAGAGATCGTTGGTTTATACTAAGTATAGCGCGAGGGAAATGGCTTAAATTCCGAGTGGTATATGCCATACCACGTAGGCGATGAATGACTCAATTTCGAGTGGTAAATGGTATATCACTTGTGCGATGAATTGTATCGACGCGTTGTGAGAATTGCGGAAGGTTTGTCCGCAACGGACGGGAGAGTACCGAGACTTGATTGAAAATTTGTATAACGGTATGTTGATGCAAGTGTTCTTCGAAAATCGGTTGGGACGATAAGGCGAGACTCGTATCAATAAACGATACGTCAGACGAAAGTTATAAGTTGGTCGGACGACCGAGACTAGCGAAACGATTATGCCTTGACGCAATAATCGGATCGACGGGAAAGGAATACTCGAGCTTGCAAATGAGTCGCACGACTTGCGATCTCGGTAGAAATGTTGGGCGAGACGAATCGAATCGCACGACTTGCGATTTCGATAGAAATGTTGGACGATGTGAATTATAATCGAATCGCACGATGTGCGACTTCGGTGAAGAGTTGGTTGACGTGAGTAATCGTGCCTAATAAATAGTTGGTTACGTTACGGAGACACTCATTTGAGTACGACTGGAAAACACGCAAAACTTAGAGGGCGTGATCGTATAACTCGAGGGTTCGATGTTGGATAATCGGTAACTCAGTTACGCGATCAAAATATAGCGGGATGCGGCGAATCAGAGAACGAGTGGATGCATATGAAAAAGTTTGTTGCGAACTTGGATGTATGCGATGCGAGTTAAGTTGACGTTGAAACGGATTCGAAGTCGACCCTCTTGCTATCGAAATTGATGAGTGCGCCTTGTGCTATCAAAAATTTTGTAAGGATACGAGAATGAACGAACTTGGTTGATCGTAAATTTTGTGATTGATCAAAGACGAGACTATAAGTCATCGACGATTGCTCGATGCGTATAGCATCTCGTGTGTCGACCCGCAAATAAGATAGACTCAAACTCGATGCGAGTAGATGTTTCGTAAATTGCGGAATCATCGACGGTAGTGCATGACTTGACTCGGAGGATAGTTGCGCATCAGTTGTGCCGATAGAAACGGTTTTGTCCGAAATTGGGTAGTCGCATAGAATTGTCGGAACGTGATTTGGCTCCGAAATAAGATATAGCATGGTTCGTAGTAAACTGTCCTTCGGTGATGATCCACAATTATCGAGCGTAGCTTCGGGGCAGCTGACCCTAGAAGACTTGACCGCCAAATCGAATTGAATGCTGCAGACCGTAAGATGACCCATGCGATATCGCATATGAGATTGCATCGATAACAAATACAATGTGGTGCATGTTGACGATAAGTCTAGGCGATCGAGAATTGTTGGAACAACTTTCGATTGAGAATGGTATAGTTAGATTTGAGTATTCGTCGGATGAATATTTGAATGGTTATGTTGGTCGACGAACAAACTAGAAAATTCACCAACGAACTTGGTGATTTGAATAGGCGTTTGCGAGAATCGTGCTATGCACGAGAGGGAACGATAAAGAAATGACTTAGGAGTTGTACCGTTAGATTAGGATTCACCTCGCAATTGAGCTTGCGTGAATCGAACCTATATTCGATGTTGCGAGACGGGTAAGTTGGAAATTTGGCTAGTAAATTCATACTCGTTAGGAATCGAATGTAAGGCGTATCGTAAAGACCCTCGTGTCAAGGCGATCGTTGTCTTGAGCACCGTCGCCTTGATGTAAACTATTGAGTCGGATAGATTGTGGCCTTTGTGCAATGTCAATTTAAACTTGCGTCGAAAGGATTTGAGCACGGTGCCTAGGTAAGTAACCTAGCGGACGTAGTCCTGAATGTTGATGCTTTTGCAAGTCAACAAAAAGAATCATGTCGAGATAGGATACGAAGTGAAACATCAGAAATCGTTGGATAGTGACGCCGAACGCAAGGCGTTGCGGAGACTCGTTGTGATCGGATGCGCGACGGCTTGACGCGACGCGTAAGAATTGATAGTCCCGATGAAACATACAAAGTAAGAAATGCAATTTTTGAATCGCATCGTGTACCTTGACTTTTGTTGGCGAATCGCGTATGTATCAATATGCATGTGCGCTAGAATTGCGAGAACAAGTAATAGAGCCAAGTCCGATCAAGAATACGAGATGGCAAGTAATAGAGAATGAGAAGTCACGTGTTTGCATTGTTCCGATATCTTACAACTGAGCTTGGTCGAAATGCATATATTGGTGGGACGCCTAAAATATGTGTATGATTTCAAACTAAGTTGTACGATCCAAACGATAGTGAGACGAGATCGTGGAACGATCTAATGAAACCCTTGGAAATTTAGTATTGGTTTCGATTCGGGACGAACCTTGTTTTGAGTGGTATATTCTGTAATGCTCCGCTCCGCACGGTGCATTATGCTGAGTCAATGCTGAGTCGTTGACTCGAAGAGTTGTGTTGACCCGATAATGTATCGATGCAAAGCGATACGAGAGTTAAGTTGTCCCGAGCAATGCATCAAACTAAGTTGATGCAAAGAGTTGTCTTGCCCCGAAAGAATGCATCGAGTTGAATCGATGTGAAGCGCCGCGTTGCCCCGAAGGATGAGTGCGTTGAATCGGCTCGAAGATTCTAAGAAATCGAATCGACCAAGGCGCAAGTCCAAATCGATGCAAGTATTAATTTTAGTTGGTTTCGTGTGCAGGTTATACTTTAACGGAAAAATATTAGAGGTCGATCTTTTGCAATATTTAGTAAGGGGTCCGCGAAATTAAATCGTCGCCTTGCGATGGGCTAAGACTTGGGCATGCTAAGGCGAATTGGGCGTATAACTCAACAAAGCACGAAGTGCTCGAATGGCTAAGTCAGGAGAGTGACCGTGCAACAAAGTTAGGGAATGGAGCCGCATCGGCTCGGCGAAACGACGAAGGCATATCGACTCAAGGTGGAAGGATTGACTTCTTTTTACTCCTTCATTCGATAAGTCAAATATATCATTGTATGCTAAAAGTTAACCTATCGACGCCACGGACGTGGTCCGATCGGAGATAAATCATAGTGTGAGTCGAACACTAAGTTAGAACAATTGAAATGAAACGTGCATCAATATGCACGAGTCGCTATGGGACATTGGATATCGCTAAGGCGAGCGCCTCGGTGCGCAAGCCGCAAGAACATGGGATAACTGTAATCGGCAAGTGCCTTAGTGCACGAACCATACCGTGCCTTTGCTGCACGAGTTAGACGGCTAGAACATTGGAAGACAATAGGCGAGCGCCCTAGCGCGCAAGCCCCGAACATTGAATGCTAAGTTATAGAATAGGAAAATACGGTCGAAACGTGCCTACGTGCACGGGATAATAAAAGATGGCTTCGTTGTGAGAGAATACAGTTGTGGCATGAATGTGGCGGAACTGTCGGATATGACATGGTGCCTCGAAAGGTGTTCGAGACCTTCGGGTCGTTCGGTTGACGAGCATTGAGTTGAGGCACGATGCCATTGAATCATTGAAACGAAGTATGAAACGTGAGAACATAGAAAGTTAACGGAAGAAATACGAGATAATAAAGTCTGATTCTTGGACTCAAGGCTATGCTTGGTTGTTTGAATGATAGTGCGTTGCATGGTCGAATGGAATGGACTTGAGATAAATTGCGATGATATCTTCCGTGCACGAAACGTTCCCTCCGAACGGGCGCACCGGGGCACCGGGACCGTTCGGCCTAGGAGGGATGATAATCTTTGATAGGCGCACATCTGCGAAGTCCGACTAGCACCGGTCGTATATGTGAGAAGCCGCAAATGATAGTAGGCACGCGGTAAGTTTCGGTTGTTGGGATAGCAACCAACCCGTGAAACGTCGGGCTACCCAATTCGATTTCGAGAGAGAAAAGGAGAGAAAAGAAAGTAAGGAAAAAATAAAAGAGAAACTCCTTTAGTCCATTCCGGCGCGGATACGCCCACGACCTTCATATAGTTAAGAAACGATGGATTGAAAGTGTAGGCGCAGATGCGTCCCGCATAGAGATCCTACTTAGAGATGCACATATAACATGACAGGGAAGGAATGCGGCGTATTCACCTTGCGTCGGTGCAAGGGCGAGTGCGTCGACTTAGTAAGAAGTCACGAATCAAACACGAGATTGTTTGTTTGCTTGCCTATTCAATTCGATAACATGCTGCTATGATAACATGCTTTACGCTTTCGAATATGCCATGAAATTGACCCTAAGGAGAACATAGCAAGATCATAAGCTAAGTTGTATGATTCAACATAAATATTAAAATGTCGGTTTGGAAAGATGATCTTTGCTTCAGTACATGCGAGGACGAACGTACTGATCCCCCACCAGCTTCATGCAGGGTGCAGGGAATGGATTGCTCGCGGCGAAGCGTTGCTTGAACGTGTTAAGGCTTGGAATGCCGTATCGCATTGAAGCGTGCTATCGCATTGACGCTCGGACTACGCAGCTGGATTGATGCGGCCGAGATATAGAAGGCATGATGTATGGAACGGTGAAATTCTTTGTGGGCAAGAGAGAACCTGAGTGTTGTAGCCAATCTGGCATATATTGTTAGGCTATCGAAAGCCATTGTAATCTCAGTTTCGGATATCAATAAAGAGAACTGTTTCGTATACTCTGTTTTCCTTTCGTTGTTAAATATCGAATCAAAAGATAACCATTTGAGAACTTGTCATCTTGCCTTGCACGAGCGCAACTCCAGGCTCATGCGGCATCACGTTCCCTGCGAGGACGATGATTCGGGTAATTCCGGGTCGGGACGTGACACGCACAAATGTGTAGGGATAATATAGTCTAAACAAATAAGTTAAGGATGAACCTCTAATTCTGATCATTCGAAAGGAGTGAAAGTCTAAAAACCTAAAATGAAAAATAAAAGAGTTAGAAAAGATACATGTTTTACACACGAGTATAATAATCTGAAAGTGACAAAAAAGTATCAAATTCATGATGAATTAAGTTTTGACCGTGTTATTGTCATTAAAAAGGGGTGAAACCCAAAAAAAAAAAGTAAAAAAAACACCTCTAATTTTGGTCATTTAGAAAGAATGTAAGATTAAAATATCCTAAACTTTTCAACGAGAAAAATACATATAGCAGAAAAAGTACCACCAACAATAGTTATAATCACCAATTTTTTTTATTTAACTCAACACCAAGTTTCGAACATTTAACATTTGAATTTTATCATTAAAGCAATTTTTTTAAGAATCTAACCTCAAATTCGTGTTCCTTTTGAGTCGCGTCCACTTGCCGAACGTTGCTATTGACACACTTAGATAATTCCAAAGAACAAAACTAATAACTTTTTAGTATTTCGTATCATTTTTTTTTCGTTCAATATTTCGGTACAAGTACTATAGGAGGGGGATGAACACACAAAAAAACCAATTATTTTGGAACATTGATCCGGAGCGTATCGGCGGGCACGTACCAGTACCAACAACGGCACAAACTACAGAAAGATCAGGATCAGACTCTAGATTCCATCCGTACTCCAAAACAACACCAAACTCCAAAGCGCCGGATCCGCTGCTCCGTCCGCTCCACCGCCACACCGTTTCGGACGAGCCAGCGACGGACACGTGTAATTTCGTGGGCCCCACAGGATTTGACTGCGACACCCTTCGCGGATCTCCACTTCCCGAACAAAAATTTCTTTTATTCTCTCGCTTCATTCCCATTCCCATCACTTTCTCTCTCCTCGCCTCCTCCGGCCGATCGCCGTCGTTGGCCGTCGATTTCCGCGCCGGTGAGTAGATCTCGGTTGGATCCGCTCTTTGGCTCTAGATCTCGTTTTATTACTGCAGTTCTTGTTTGAGTCTTTAGAGCAATAAATGTTCTCGTTACGAAAATTTGTTTCATTTTTCCGATATTTTTGGAAAATTGTTTTTGCTAAGTATACCACAATGGAAAGATGAGGAAAAGTGCAAACTTTGCTTAAAAACGATTGATTCAATATGCAACAATAAAGTTGAGATCTTTAGGATAGATTGAGCAATATGTACTTATTTTCAGGAATAAGAACAATAAATCCCTTATATGACTTCTACTGATGTTATTGAATTGTTTAGGTATAGTTTAGGAAGAACTGAAACTCTGAAATCGGTCCGGTGTCCGTGTCACCGTCCCCGACACAACACAGAAACCTCCAAAATGCATTAGGGCACAGCCGAATTGTTGCCGTTTTGGTGTTGTCGTGTCCGGATCATTTTGTGTCGTATTCGTGTCCGTGCACGTAGGATGCAGTGCACATCTTAGAAAGCAAAATGGAATAGGGCTGCTTGGGACTTGTGTGTCGAATAAACTATATGCTGTGTGAATTTATGTGTCAAATAAACTATCGGACATTTATAAGTTATAACACAATTTAATTGTTAAAGACTAGGTCATAGTTATGCAAATATAAGAAACAATTACAATGGACCTTACATTGCAATGACCTAACTTTAGAGTAAGCTATACAACCAAAATCTAACCATTAAGGCTATTTTTTTGGGTACTGTTGCACGGACACGAATATGACAAGATATAGACACAGGGACATGGATATGCCACATGTCCGACATGACACGACACAAGTACACACCGATTTTTGAAGTGCACGCTCTTCCCTAGGGTGTCAGATAGGTGCACTATTCTATATTTTTCGGTTGGATTACAACTGAGTGTAAACCATTACAATTGAGTGTAAATGGATTATGACCTAAATATAGGAAGTTCTATATATGTACATGAAAGATTGAAGGCTTGTATTACTATATTTAATAATAATTTTCATGATAGTAATGTTTCTATCTCTCTATGTAGAATCTTTGTTGTGTACACTAATACACTTATAGGAAATTGATCTACACTTGGAAAATAGAACAAGATACTTGACATTGCTTAAATTTGGTAGGCTGTTAGCTGAACTGCAGGATAAGTGCTCCTGAGAAACCATTTAATAATTTCATGTTGTAAGGAAAGTTCATATATAACCTGCTCGTCACAAAAGCATTGCACAAAGTGTTATCTTACCATTTAAGCCAACTATATAAGAACATGAAATACCACCTAGATCCAATACCCATTCAATTCTGTCTCTTTTCAAATTATAGATATTTGTTCCTCTTCACCAAGCTAGACAACTACAAATATCAAGATATTTTATTGGAAACTACAAACCAACATTTATTCATAAAGAATTAGCTAAAGATTATAACGTAAAACAACAAACTTACCGTGAAAAGATTAGATAAGAAAGTTGAAAGGAGGCATATGTCTAAGAGATGCACAATACACTTTCTCTATATTTAAGCACAAGAGAGATAAAGAGCAGTTATGAAAATTATGAAAGGATCGGTGCTGCCAAGATCCGAAATATTGGGAAAGAAAGATACAGCTATAGATAGAAAGTTCATGGTTGGAACTATGCCTAAATTTGGAGAAATTGAATGTTACCTCGTTAATATTTGTTAGTGTCCCTGTTGGATTTTGCAATGTCTATTGGCAATCACAAATTTTCAATTGTGATAACATATTCTGATATTCACTTAGTCCATATATATACGTGTATGTGAGTGTGTAAAAAAATTGTGGAGGGGTGGGGTTGACATGGATTATTTAGGAAGAGAAAGTAGCCTAGAGTCCCTCTTCTTTTCTTTCTTTTAAGAAAATTGGAGAAAGCATTTAGGCCAAAAAACGGTTCTTGCTAAATTTTAGCAGTATAGAATAGAAATTTAGATGTTCTACGAGGGTTTATGGTAAAGTTTCCAATTTTGTGTTATTAATTAAAGTGAGCTTAGCAGGGTGTACTTTCTTGATATAGATAGATAATTTTCTATTTTAGTTGGTTATATAATATATTTTTATTTCTTTACTCTGTTGATAAATAGAAATATATATACATTTCTTGTAATATTCTTATGAATTTGGAATAGTAACCCTCTCGTTATCTGAAAAGAGATTGATTATTATATTCTTTTAATGAACCTGTAATATCAAAATTTTCTCCTATAATATTCTCTTCATCAATTGAGGGTATGCAAACTACTACGAGAATCCCTCTTATTTTATTTGCTTTCACGTTATTAAATGCGATGTTTTCTTTATTGAATCTTTGTTAGCTGACTTGTACCAAGCTGTTAGGTAGCTTGCTTCTTAGCAACAGGTAGGAATTTCTGATCCTACCACCCTCACATAGTTTGCCAATAATCTAGAAGCAGAATGGCCCTTAATTGTGCAGAATGGAAGGAAAGGATTCAAATGGCCAACCCCAAGAATTTGGAATAAAAATATCTCTCTTTTGTTTTGATACTATTTGTGTTGGTTTACTGTTACCTTTTCTCCGTCTCCCATATGAGGATACAATACTTTATTTGCATATAGAGCATGGCCAGCCAATGTCTAGGTTCCAAATTGTCCCCAAAGATGGTTAGAGCATTCAGCTCCTGCCAAATTGAGTCATATATTTTCTTGATTTGAGAAAGCAATATTTCTTATACAGTGAGTGCATTATACATATATTTGCTTCCTTCTGATCTGTGTTTTTATTTTGTTTTTTTAAAAATCATTTTCCCCTTCTTGATCGTAAGTTTTTAAGCTCTTCATTGTTCATAAGGTTCTTTACGAAATACCTTGCTTGACCGAATATATATATATATATATATATATATATATATATATATATATATATATATATATATATATATTCTTCCCTTTTTATTCTGTCCACAATATGTTATATATTTGAATTATATCCTTTTGCCCCATATCAAGTGGTGTATTTGATATTGTTCTGATCAGTCATATGCTTTTGTAGGGAGAGCTCTGAGCTTTCACGCATGAGACAATATTGAAAAGTTCAAAGGTTTGAGGCTAATTTGGAGGGTTAAAAGTAGATCCCTCGTCGTTTCTGAAAGATATGAAAGGGGGAAGTTCATTTAAATTGAGAGGCAATAAGCTTTCTCTCTCTCTTATTGCTCTAATCTGCATTACCCTTGTCATTTGGGCATGGGAGAAAACCCCTCTTCTGGGTCCTTTCCTCCCGTCATCAGACCAGTTTGATATGCGTTTGAGCATGCTCTCTCCAGGTTTGTCTTTTCTGCATCTCTACCCTCATCTTTTATCCCATTGAGCTTTTAGTAGTGTTTTAATCCTGTGATGTACTATTTTGTGGTTCTTTCATGACTATAGTAATTCCTGCAGAAACTCGAGATACTAGCTCAGGATATACACAACAGCAACCATCCTCAGAGGAAATTCCGTCGAAATCATCCACAAAGGAAGTCCCATTGGAGACATCCACAGAGGAAGTCCCATTGGAGACATCTACAGAGGAAGTCCCATTGGAGACATCTACAGAGGAAGTTGTTTCAGAAGTAAACAAACCTGTAGATCTAGTTTCTGAAGCAAAAGTACAAGAGCATGATATTCCACCTTTGGACCTGTCAGAGAGAAGCTCATCTAAAGACTTAAATGTTGGCAAAATTTTGCAAAAAACTCCTTCACATAGAAACGGTTATTTTCTTATTTACCTGACGAATAGTGTTGTTTATGTTTGATTATTGGTTGATTTTGTTTGTTCGTGTCACACTTTTGCTTTTTCACTATCAATTTAGTTTACACTATTTTAATCTAGTTGCTGATTATGCTCTTCTTGGTACTTTGGCATTTGCCCATTTTGAATTAGCATGTGTTAATGTTAGATCTTTATGTCCTGTTACTGTGCTTCCAGTAACTTAGATTTTAGATGAGCCTTCATTATGTTTATTCTTTCTTTGGTCATCAAGTACATTACTAAACCACGATGAAATTTGTTTGTTCTGTTGACCACAATTTTGCTTATAGCTCTCTCCATTATATGCCTTTTTTTTAGTGCCAATTCTTTTTCTATGAGAAAAGTACGATGCAAAATAATGGTTCAGTATCTTTGAATATTACGTGAGAGATTTTGTTTAACGTATTGCAGAGTGCAATTATGCAAAGGGAAAGTGGGTTGCAGACAACGACAGGCACCCATTATATTCAGGTTTTGGTTGCAAACAGTGGTTGTCAGAGATGTGGGCATGTAGGTTGACTGACCGCCCAGATTTCACTTTTGAAAACTATCGGTGGCAGCCAGAAAACTGTGAGATGCCAGAATTTGAAGGCTCCGAGTTCCTGAGAAGGTATCTGCCAACTGTAATCTTTTCTTTGCCTGCACTTTATTTGTTGAGGTTGATTTGAATATTATTTGCTGTGGTGATGATTATTTAGTATTACGGTAGCTTGTACTGTTAAATAATAGTTTGGTTGATTTCCAGGATGCAGCACAAAACTATTGCTTTTGTAGGGGATTCTCTGGGCAGGCAGCAGTTTCAATCTATGATGTGTATGGTCACTGGTGGTAAATATAGTCCTGATGTGGAAGATATTGGAAGACACTATGGCCTTGTTAAGCCACGTGGTGCCGTAAGACCTGATGGTTGGGCTTATCGTTTCCCAAGCACCAACACTACAATCTTATACTATTGGTCTGCAAGCCTTTGTGAGCTGGAGCCTATCAACAGATCTGATCCGTCTACTAATTTTGCTATGCATCTTGATCGCCCAGCCACATTCTTAAAGCAATATCTCCATAAGTTTGATGTCCTAATCCTCAACACTGGACATCATTGGAACAGAGGGAAGCTCAAAGCTAACCGGTGGGAGATGTATGTTAATGGAGCGCCTAACACCAATAGGAAGATTGCAGAGATATGGAATGCCAGAAATTTTACTGTTTACAGTGTTTCCAAGTGGCTAGATTCACAACTTCCGCAACATCCACGACTGAAAGCTTTCTTTAGAACGCTATCTCCGAGGCATTTTGTCAACGGGGACTGGAATACAGGGGGCAGTTGCGATAATTCCAATCCACTGGCTGGTGGAAGTGAGGTTACACAGGATAATTCTAGTGATCCTGTTACTGAAGGGGCAGTTAAGGGAACTAGGATTAAGCTTTTGGACATTACCGCTTTGTCTCAATTGAGAGACGAGTGCCACATATCCAAATATAGTATTAAAGGCACACAAGGTGTGCATGATTGCTTGCATTGGTGCCTTCCAGGTATTCCTGATACATGGAATGAACTCGTGGCTGCACAAGTATAGGGAAAAATCCTTTGGAACGAAGGGACAAGGATGGCTAGGTAAAAGGTTTTTCTGGATGGCTTTGTATTTAGTAATTCTTTGTCATCGAATACTAGGTAGGGGATCTATATGTGCAAATGCGCTCAATCTACTCTCAAACTGCGTCCGTAAAGTTTTAGCTGCTGTGCCCATTTATGCCGATGCTGTTCATGTGGACTTGGCCGCCCAGAGGAAATTAGTACTTGTGCAAAGCTGTCAGTGTGCAGTTAATCTTTGTGGAGTTGAAAATATACAGGTTAGAGAAGTATTTTCTGGTGGGACAATTTGACTTGTACTCTGATTCAAAGGCCTCAAAAAATGAGATGAGTTCGCAAAGAGCTTGTATATTATCTAGCAAGCGTGCTGATTTTTGGTTCTAGGAAACACTGCAGTTTCTAAATATGTGATATCACGAGAACAAGGTTGCATGTGCCATTTTCACAGCTTAATGCATCTTGTATCTTTTGTTTATTTGAATTTTTTCAGATTATATTGGAGCCTATTCTTATTTTTTCATAAACACATATTTCTATATGTCATGCTTGTTCTTGCAGACTGCATAATTTGTTGGTAAATGCTAATTCTTGTAGACGGATGGGCTTGATATAGTTATCCCTTCTTAAAGCTCGGTGACATTTCTGTGAAGACTTGTGTAACAGAATAAACTGTTATTATTAGTCAAAAACCGTGCTTGATATGTTATTCCTTCTTAAAGCTGGCCGACATTTCTATTCATTTGAGTGTGCATGCCCTTTGTGTATGTGCGCCTGCAAAGTGGCAAATCCTGTATGTAACCCTGGGCTGCACCAGAATGTATGTATATATTGCAATAGGTCAACATTCAATTTCTTTTGTTTTTTGTTTTTTGTTTTTTTATTGTGGTCCAATTTGGATATGTGTTGCTTTGAATTTCAACCACTTTATTTCTCTTCTTTGAAATTTAGGGTGTCTTCTGGTAAGTATCTTCAACATTAAAGGTATCATATTGACGTCATCTTGCGATAAATAAATATTACATTTTTTTTGCTTAATTGTAACTAAATATCTTCAAATATTCAAGTTTTTTTAACTTTATAGTCTATACTTTCATATTATACCAATTGCTATGTTAACTTTTCCATCCCAACATAGAAAGGTAATTTTTTGACCAAATTAACAATGATTACTTACCATTTTGACCAGAAGGTTATACTGCAAGTGTACTGCCATGTTACTGTGGAAACTTGTTTAAAACTTGCTTAAATTTTTGACCAAAAGCGATTATGTTATTAACCTGCAACAATTTACATATATAGTTAAGAGATTAACATAGACAACTTATAATAGTTGAGAGTATTAACATGGATAACTTGCAGTAGTTGAGGATATTAACTTGTAGTACCTGGAGCAGATTACCAACAATTGAGAAGGTTCTGAAACATTTCTAAAAAATGTTTGGCATAAATATTCGTGATAGTATTAAACTTTATGGTGTTGATATTATTTGTCCCATCTTAGTGTTTGGCAGATAATTCGCACGGCTTGGTTTCCCATTCTCTGGATGTTAAAGTTTTCGTATTTCCATGCACCGGACGACTCTTCAAGGCCGCCATTGATAATTAGTTTCTCTTTTCTTTGTTATGTTTTTTTTCTTTTGTCAGCACCAAATTTCTGCAGGAAGTGATATGGAGAGGGAGAGGAGTGAGTATGCCAACGGTCTTGCGGGACACCATTTTATTTGATTATTTATAAGGACACATCAAAAGTTGATCAGGACTAGTCCAAATCTAATTTTGGTTTATTAAAAGTTTGCTATTGAAAAACTTACTCAGGACTAGTCCAAATGTAAGTATATAAGTCAACTTTTTATTTTATTTTATTTTTTTCTTCTCCTTCTTCACAAGAAGAAGAACAAGAACAAAAAAAAAAAAAGAACAAGAAGAAGAACAAGAACATGAATAAAGAAAAAACAAGAAGAATATCTCTCTCCAAACCATAGTTTATTTTTTTGCTCTCTTCTAATTTCTCATTTTTTTCTCCAAACCTAGTTTATGGATGAAATTCTAGTTGTAGAAGAAATTAGGTTATCAAATCTATTAATCAATTTTCTTCATTAATAGAAGAAATTATGGATGAAACCCTAATTTCTGTCAGTCCTAGAAGGGACTTGTTGTACAGTCAGAAATTATGGCAGTCCTGAAAAGAACTTGGTTATACAGCAGGACTGTCACAATTTCTGGCAGTCCTAGAAGTATTGAGGATTGCCAGGAATTGTGGCAGCCCTGAAATCGAAATGGCCGAATAAAAAAAAAATGTTAGTTTATTTTCATCTTGATAATAGAGTGAAATATACATTTTGGGATTTATTTTCATACATTTTTTTGAGAAAGAATGAAATAAACATGTTAGGGTTTATTTTCGTGCATTCTTTGTGAGGAATGAAAATGATGAGAATGAAAATTGTGGAGAAGAAAAATAGGATTTTGATGGAAATGATGGAGAAGAAAACTAGGGTTTAGAGTAGAAAATGGTGGAGAAGAAGATGAAGAAGAAGATGTATAGTTTGGAGAGTGGAAAATGGTGGAGAAGAAGAAGAAGAAGAAGGAAGAAAGTTAGAATTTTGGAAGAGAGAGTAAAATTTGCAAATGAGAGTGAAATTTGAGGTTTGGGGGGGGGGGGGGGGGGGGGGGGGGGGGGGGGGGGGGGTTGGGGGGGGTTGAGACAGTCCAATGAGTAGGAAAATGTGATAGCCTGAGTAATTTTTCCTCAAACATGGACTAGTCCCAATCCTGGCTAACCTGATCAACTTTTGATGTGCACTTATAAATCATCTTTTATTTTCCTTTTTCAAAGATCAGTGTATCACTAGCCATTTCTATACCGTTTTAATTGTACATGAGTGCATCAGGTATTAGCATGACACCTTAAAATTTGTTTGTTCCTCCCGCATGTTAGTCTGATCTCTCTTCGGGTGGAATGTATGCGATTGTCATCGTTCGAGTATACCTTGAAATTGGTCTATTCATGGGAGATTGCTGAATCATGGGAAAGTCATAATATGATTTATCCTTTCCTTTTCTGATGTAGGTTATGCTACAAGGTATATTGTGTAGGGGTGCGCATTATTCGGTTTTAAACCGAAAATCGAACCGAACCGAATAAGAGATTCGATTCGGTTTTAAAAAAAATCGGTTCGATTTCGGTTTTGAAAATACTAAATTTTCTTATTCGGTTTCGGTCCAAAACCGAAAATCGAATAAGAAAATTTAGTTTATATATATATATATATATATATATATATATATATATATATATATATATATATAGGTATTAATTATATATATATATATATATAGGTATATAATAAATATATCTAGGTATATTTAGTTATTATATATATTAACAAAAAATAATACAAATAAACCCAAAAACCAAATAAACCGAAAACCGAATCGATTTAATTCGGTTCGGTTCGGTTATTGACCAATTCGGTTCGATTTCGGTTTTGCTTATTCGGTTTCGGTTCAATTCGATTTTCGGTTATTCGGTTCGGTTGGAACCGAATAAACCGAATACTCACCCCTAATTTTGTGCAGATGGTCATGTCTTTCATCATCAAAGAGCTTTTATAAGGAAAAAAGTAGGGTGGGTTGATTGAAGGTTACTTATTTGCTTCTAGTACATATATTATGTTTCTTAGGCTTAGGTTATTTCTTGCTATACATATCTATTATATTTCCAGCTTCTATCGCTGTTCTCTAATGTCACTATTAAGTCACTGTTAGAGTATCGATGGTTGCCTTAATTGGACCACCCCACTTATGTTTCTTACTCTATGCTTTTTTTGTTGATCTTATGTCAAAAGACTAATTAAAGATTGTAATTGGCATAATATATCACTCTATATCCAAAGACTCGAAACAATTACCTTCTTTTGATAGTATGGCTTCCTTTTGTTAATCTTATGGTCTTTAACATGCTGATCAATTTTGAATTACTTCTTTAAATAACTTGCACTGGTAGTAATAGTTTACTCTTTTATCATTATTCATGTGCATCTTCTCTATATTGACCTTCCTACTTATGCTTTCTTCAATTAGGCACATTGTAATTGTGGCGGCTAGGTTGTCCTTAACTATGGTTGCCATAGCCTTGTCCTCTTTGATTGACAAGTTCCGGTAAAGCATTAGATGAATAATACCTATTTAGCTTTAGAAACTTCTTCTAATTATTAATTATATGTATGATTAATGATGGACTATTGAGTATTCTGAGGACAAATTGAGGAGATATTTCCCCTTGTTTCATCACCATAGGTTTACATCAAGAATCAATATTATCTCGTTGCACAAATTATGAATGATTTACAAGTTACCTTCATGATGAGTTCCTTGGTGTATGGTTTTTTTTTTTTTTATTTAACTTATGATATTATGTTATTCAAGGATATTAGGGAATTATTATATCTAAAATGGAAATATGGAGACAAGCTATGGAATCTAGAGGATTTAAAAGCTAGTCGAGGAAAACACGGTACATGAGATGTCAGGATGAAAGTATATAGTTAATAGGTAAATTGGTAACCAAGAGATTCTGAGGGTAATAGTTTTCACAATTTAGGATCAGGTATTCATCACGATAACAAGGTTAAGGGTTAAGTAGGATGTTTTTGATAGATTTAAAGCAAGATTGTTGAAATGGAGTGCTCGTGAATGCTTTCTGATCATAGAGTTGCTGGGTATACAACTATGCACTGATACCGCTAATTGGGATGGAAATAGCTTACCCACTTAACGTGGGAGCTATAATGAGTTGAAGTTTAGCTTACCCGCTTAACGTGGGAGCTACAATGAGTTGAAGTTTAGCTTATCCGCTTAACACGGAGGCTAGAGAAAAGAAAAGAAAACAAACATACAAAAGACAAGAGAATTAACGAGGTTCGGCTATGTGCCTACGTCCTCGGACAACAATAGTTCTTTTCTTTCTTCTTCCACTAAGAATAGTGGGATTACAGAGTTACAAACTCTCTCTTGGATACACTCAAGAGGATCTCTCTCATACACAATTATGGAAGACACTTTGGTGAAGAAGCACCCGAGGTAGAAGCAAGCACCGCCCGGAAGAACACCGCAAGCAAGGAGCACTAAGAGCACCACCACTTCTAGCACCAAGATCACAAGGGAGGATTAACCCAAACATCTCCCAAACCATCTCCTTATATAGCCATAAGGGAATGAACCTTCTCCTCCAAGATTCATTCATGCAAGATGAATGAACCTTGGGAACTCCACAAGTCTTTAGACATTCTCCAAGGTGAATGAACCTTGGAAATTCCAAATCCTCTCTCCAATTAAGGAGGGACCACCCAACAATTTCTCCCTTCCTGACCTAAGTGGAAGGCTCCGTCATACCAGCTGCACTTCTGCAAAAGATGTGCTTGTCTTTAGGTAAAAATTTAGTCATCATGTCTGAGCCGTTGTCATTGGTATCGATCTTCTCAATCAGAAGTTGCTTGGATTCTACCACGTTACGAATCCAATGATATCTCACGTCAATATGCTTTGTCCTTGAGTGAAAACTCGAATTCTTGCTCAAATGGATAACACTCTGGCTATCACAATAAAGAACATATTCTCGTTGTTCTTGACCCAACTCCTGTAGGAATCTTTTCATCCACAGTAGTTCCTTGCATGCTTCTGTCGCTGTGATATATTCTGCTTCTGTAGTCGACAGAGCAACACATACTTCTGTAACTTTGACTGCCAAGACACAGCTCCCCCTGAAAGAGTAACTAAATATCCTGAAGTAAATTTTCTGGAGTCAAAATCTCCAG
The DNA here is from genome assembly GCA_029216955.1 of Iris pallida. Taxonomy (NCBI): domain Eukaryota; kingdom Viridiplantae; phylum Streptophyta; class Magnoliopsida; order Asparagales; family Iridaceae; genus Iris; species Iris pallida. Next base: position 189,953 of record JANAVB010041219.1, read on the forward strand.
CCATATCTGCATCTGTGCACCCAATCAACACAGGCTTGTCATTTCCAAAGCACAATCTCATTTTGGAAGTACCTCTGAGGTATCTCAAAATCCACTTCACCGTTTTCCAATGCTCTTTTCCCGGATTGGATAAGAATCTGCTGACGACACCAACTGCATGTGCTATGTCAGGTGTGGTGCACACCATCATATGCATAAGACTGCCAACTGCTGAGGCATATGGCACCGATGTTATCTCTTCTTTTTCTTTGTTGCTTGTAGGACACTGTCTTGAGTTGAGCAAAAATTGATTAGCAAGTGGAGTTGCTACAGGCTTTGACTTATCCATGTTGAACTTCTTCAACGCATTCTCGATATAGCGCTCTTGTGATAACCACAGCTTCCCATTCCTTCGATCACGAGAGATATGCATACCGAGAATTTACTTTACTGGACCTAAGTCCTTCATTGCAAAGGACTTGCTGAGCTCTTTCTTTAACTTGCTGATCTTGTCATTGTCACGACCTACGATCAACATATCATCAATATATAGAAGGAGTATAATCAGTTCACCATCAGAGTACCTTTTGACAAACACACAATGATCAGAAGTGGTCCTCAGGTATCCTTGATTGGTCATGAAGAGATCAAACTTCTTATACCATTGGCGTGGTGCTTGTTTCAGTCCATACAGGCTCTTCTTTAGTCGACAGACTAGATCTTCTTTTCCTTTGACTTTGAAACCCTCTGGCTGCTCCATGTAGATTTCTTCTTCAATCTCTCCGTGAAGGAATGCAGTCTTCACATCTAGTTGTTCCACTTCTAGATTTAGACTTGCAGCCAAGCTGAGCACTACTCTGATAGATGTCATCTTCACCACTGGTGAGAAAATCTCTTCATAGTCAATTCTTTGCTTCTGACTAAAACCTTTCACAACTAGCCTCGTCTTGTATCTTGGTTGTAATTTGTTTTCTTCTGTCTTCAGCTTATACACCCATTTGTTCTTGAGTGCCCTTCTTCCTTTTGGTAATTTTACCAAATTATAAGTGTGATTCTCATGCAAGGACTTCATCTCATCTTGTATGGCTTCCAGCCACTCCTCCTTTTTCTCGTGTGTCACGGCTTCTTGATAGTTTTCAGGTTCTCCTGCATCTGTTTGCAATACATACTGTTGTGGACTGTAGAGGCTGTTGTAGTTCCCCGCTCCGCGAAGGCACTAGATAGACAGAAAGATCGGACTGCTGGCTCTGCAATAGAAGACGATTGATCTGGGTGAGTGGACGAAGTCTCATTTGCTGATTCGCTTACGCCTTAAGAACCTGAGTTTTTGATTGAATACTATTGTTAATAACAAGACAGTAAATCATTGAGTATGCTTATAAGAGAATCTATATGTTGCCATGCTAAGAACAAGAAAAGAGATAAGTTGTATGCTAAAGATGAATTGTTGCCTGCTAATAAGAAACGAACTGATGCCTCTATGCCAAAGAAAAACTTGTTGCCTGATAAAAAGAAATAAATGTTTGCTATGTTAAATCAAACAAGATGCCTGCCATGCTTAATAAGAAAAGAAAAGAGATTGCTCACTTGTCCTGAATTCGTATGCTTACAAAGAAAGAATGTGTATGCTTAATCTGAAAAGAAGACGGAGTCATAGCTCTGATGTTACAAAGAGAGAAGGCAGAGTCATAGCTCTGTCGTTACAAAAGAGAGAAGACAGAGTCATAGCTCTGTTGTTACAAAGATTGATATAGAGAAAGATGAATCATTGCCCCTCAAAGAGTTTATCTGCTAGATGTTGTATTCACGCGTTGGTCTCGGACAACTTGTATACAAGGTCACTAGATCTCTCGACGGTTTTCAGGACACTGGAAGCTGATCGGCCTAGAAGAGATTATCTAGACATTACGAGGTGCAAGGGCCTCGGGTGTTGCATCAATGTCCTTAGCGACGAGCTGAACCCAAGATTCACAGTGGCTAATCATAGGTTTCCCATGGACCATCATATAGATAAGTGTGGATTGGTGTAGAGCTGAACCGGAGAGTCACAGCTGCCAATCGGTCTGTATGTGTCTATTATATGTTTTGCTAAGAGCTAACGATGCAGAGATGAACAGGGAATAATGTGGGTTTTATCATGTTTATGCTAATCCTTGTCTTGTGCAGGGATGGATGGTCGGCTATGGTAAGAATCACTGAAAAAGTGATACACATGTAATGCTTGAGTTTGCTATATAAATTGCTTGCAGAGGTTAATCTGTTACCCAGAAGTGCTATGTTCCACTAAAGAAAAGATGTAATATCATGCTTGTAATCTGACCCTTAGAATGTCTTGAATCAAAGAAAAAGATATGATATCGTGCTTGTCATTGACCATAATAGTTGCTTGAACAGAGAAATGATATGCTCATGAAACACCCTGCGCACTCCACGATAATAAGTCATCGTGCTTGAAATGATTAGTCCCTTGTATGCTTGAAATAAACTGTGGCTTTTCAAAGATGTTTTCAAAAGAGAATGTAAACTGACTCTATATGCATGGAATGAATCTAGGTAAAACTAGCAAGATCACATCACAAGAAACGTTTTATCACTAAATGAACAGTGATCGTTTCAGACAAATGTAGCTCTTTGTTCACAATCACCAGTATGCTGATATACTGACCCACCATCAGTCTGCATACAGGTACACTATGTATCGAAAAGGATAATCCGAAGCGATAGCCCGAGCCTCATCCTTAGGAGCCAGAAATCAGAAAAGATGCCAAGAGATGACATCTGTTGTAAGAGTTGGTTTTGTATATAAAGGGATGTAATATATGGGAACGAGATTATTGTAATCTGTAAAGTTCTGAGAGAATGTATATTGTATCAGAGAGAATCGAGAGCTTGTAATCTGTTCAAATAAAATCAATAAAGAGAATTGTTTCTTGTTACCATTGTGTTCAATGCATGTATTCTGAAATATGTCCGTTGCTGCTTCAATTATCTGCGATACGTTCCGCTGCGTATTATCAACCTTGTCTTGGTTCAGGTCTTGGCCTTGTGCAAGCGCAATTTAGGCTTGCACGGCATCACGCCTTAGCGAGGACGAACGGTCCCAAAGAGCCCGAAGCGAGGACGAAAATGACTCTGCGGGATCGGGGCGTGACAGAATGGTATCAGAGCAACACGATCCTCTGGCCAATTTTGATTCAATTGAATTTGTACATGTCTTCTAATCGAAATGTCCTTGCTTGCTTGATATCATCAATGAGATGAACGTTCCATACAATAAGTCCGTAAATATTTTTATGATGCCGGCAAATGTTTTATCGATTTGATTGATTGAGATTAAAATGCTTGATTGAACAAGAGTTTTGATATGATTTGAATTATGATTTCATGGATTGATGATGGCGAAGGATGAGGACTATCGATGCTAAGGATATCGTAAGTTTCTCCTTAAGTTTCGAGGACGAAACTTCTTTTCGGTGGGTAATTATGTAGTGCCCCGCTCCGCGAAGGCACTAGATAGACAGAAAGATCGGACTGCTGGCTCTGCAACAGAAGACGATTGATCTGGGTGAGTGGACGAAGTCTCATTTGCTGATTCGCTTACGCCTTAAGAACCTGAGTTTTTGATTGAATATTATTGTTAATAACAAGACAGTAAATTATTGAGTATGCTTATAAGAGAATCTATATGTTGCCATGCTAAGAACAAGAAAAGAGATAAGTTGTATGCTAAAGATGAATTATTGCCTGCTAATAAGAAACGAACTGATGTCTCTATGCCAAAGAAAAACTTGTTGCCTGATAAAAAAAAATAAATGTTTGCTATGTTAAATCAAACAAGATGCCTGCCATGCTTAATAAGAAAAGAAAAGAGATTGCTCACTTGTCCTGAATTCGTATGCTTATAAAGAAAGAATGTGTATGCTTAATCTGAAAAGAAGATAGAGTCATAGCTCTGATGTTACAAAGAGAGAAGGCAGAGTCATAGCTCTGTCGTTACAAAAGAGAGAAGACAGAGTCATAGCTCTGTTGTTACAAAGATTGATATAGAGAAAGATGAATCATTACCCCTCAAAGAGTTTATCTGCTAGATGTTGTATTCACGCATTGGTCTCGGACAACTTGTATACAAGGTCACTAGATCTCTCGACGGTTTCCAGGACACTGGAAGCTGATCGGCCTAGGAGAGATTGTCTAGACATTACGAGGTGCAAGGGCCTCGGGTGTTGCATCAATGTCCTTAGCGACGAGCTGAACCCAAGAGTCACAGCGGCTAATCATGGGTTTCCCATGGACCATCATATAGATAAGTGTGGATTGGTGTAGAGCTGAACCGGAGAGTCACAGCTGCCAATCTGTCTGTATGTGTCTATTATATATTTTGTTAAGAGCTAACGATGCAGAGACGAACAGGGAATAATGTGGGTTTTATCATGTTTATGCTAATCCTTGTCTTGTGCAGGGATGGACGGTCGGCTATGGTAAGAATCACTGAAAAAGTGATACACATGTAATGCTTGAGTTTGCTATATGAATTGCTTGCAGAGATTAATCTGTTACCCAGAAGTGCTATGTTCCACTAAAGAAAAAATGTAATATCATGCTTATAATCTGACCCTTAGAATGTCTTGAATCAAAGAAAAAGATATGATATCCTGCTTGTCATTGACCATAATAGTTGCTTGAACAGAGAAATGATATGCTCATGAAACACGCTGCGCACTCCACGATAATAAGTCATCGTGCTTGAAATGATTAGTCCCTTGTATGCTTGAAATGAATTGAGGCTTTTCAAAGATGTTTTCAAAAGAGAATGTAAACTGACTCTATATGCATGGAATGAATCTAGGTAAAACTAGCAAGATCACATCACAAAAAATGTTTTCTCACTAAATGAACAGTGATCGTTTCAGACAAATATAGCTCTTTGTTCACAATCACCAGTATGCTGATATACTGACCCACCATCAGTCTGCATGCAGGTGCACTATTGTGAGGCCCGCCTCACTGTATCAGTATTTTATACGGATACATATTTATTTGAGCTGTATTTCGTATTTCCTGAATTTTAAGAATATTTAAAGTTGCTGAATTGTCATTGTACATATTTTTGACAATCGTCGGGTGACCCGTATACTGGCTTGTTTCATTTATTTTGGTATGAATCATGACTTGGTTTTAATTTGATTTGACTTGGTTTTATTGGTTTGGTTTAACATGGTTTGGTTTGGCTTGGACTTGGTTTGGTTTAGTTGGTTCCTTATGAGAGAGGTGTATGGTTTAGATTGAGTGGAGAGGAATGAATGGTGGAGATTGCTTGGGCTTGTTATATAAGCCACCTACCACTCTCTCTCCTCCATTATTCATTTTCATTTTTCATCTTCATCTTCTTCTTCTTTCCTTCTTCACCAAGGAGGAGAGGCAAGTACACCTTGCCGAACCTTGAACAAATTTACTTTTGATTGTTCCATCTTCTTTTTTGCATGATTCTAAGCATGTTTAGAACTTGGAGTTTTTGATTTTACCGGGTGGATTCTTGTAGATCTAAGTTTATATTATTTTTGGTTTTCTTGGGTTTTGATCTACCAAACTTACTTGTTTACGAAAACTAATAGTTCTACGTTGTAGAGAATTTAATTTCATACAGTTTTGGCTTTTGTTTTGCTTGATTTCGACTTCGGATGAGGAAGTTATGGCCAAAACAATTTTGGTCAAACTTCTATGTTCATCTGCAGCATGAGGAGCATGTCGCAGTTGAACCGCATGTCGCAGTAGGCGCATATCATGTCACAGTTGAGCTGCATATGGTGTCGCAGTAGGCGCATGTTGCATGAGGCGCATGTCGCAGTAGGCGCATATCATGTCGCAGTTGAGCTGCATGAGGCACATGTCGCAGTAGGCGCATATGGTGTCGCAGTAGGCGCATGTTGCATGAGGCGCATGTCGCAGTAGGCGCATATCATGTCGCAGTTGAGCTGCATGAGGCGCATGTCGCAGTAGGCGCATATGGTGTCGCAGTAGGCGCATGTTGCATGAGGCGCATGTCGCAGTAGGCGCATATCATGTCACAGTTGAGCTGCATGAGGCGCATGTCGCAGTAGGCGTATATGGTATCGCAGTAGGCGCATGTTGCATGAGGCGCATGTTGCAGTAGGCGCATATCATGTCGCTGTTGAGCTGCATGAGGCGCATGTCGCAGTAGGCGCATATGGTGTCGCAGTAGGCGCATGTCGCAGTTGAGCCGCATGAACCGCATGTCGCAGTAGGCGCATATCATGTCGCAGTTGAGCCGCATGAGGCGGATGTCGCAGTAGGCACATATCATGTCACAGTTGAGCTGCATATTGTGTCACGGTTGCATGCATGTCGCAGAATAGGCCGCTTAATGCCTATTTTGACTATTTCTAACTGTTATATGTCCTAAATGACTGAATTATTGCTCGAATTTCTTCCAACTCCCAACATGAAAGTTGTAGAGTTTTTCCTTGGCTTCAAGAATATATATATATAATATTAACTAACTGTGCAAGTTTCTTTTATTTTAATATGGAGCTCCTGATTGTACTGTACATTTTCTATTCTTGGCCTATATTGCGACGACCCACTTAATAGCTTGTTATTTCTTAAATGAACGAAATTGCTTGACACGATGGTGACCCGTTGTAGTGCACTCCAGATTGGTAACAAGATGATTAATAATTCTTGATAGTGGCCCGTCGTGGCGCACTCTTGATAAGTGATAATGATAATTCTTGATAGTGGCCCGCCGTGGCGCACTCTTGACGTGATAAACCTGACATAATATATCTCGAATGCTGTTGCGACGGCTAACACGACTTGACAAGATTGAATAACTTGGACACCGTGGACGATTGTGCTTGTACAAATGAACCCGTCTTGTCTTGCATCATGTCTAGGACGGGGACCTCTGAGTACCACGGTCAGGGGTACCCACTGAAATCGACTAAGGTTAACAACTAGAATAATCCAGTAGTCATGAAGAGATTTTTCAGCTACAGACAATTCCGTTACCTGGGTGCGCTTGTGGATTTGTAGCCTGCCGACGAGTAGGGCACACTTCCAGCACACGGTTATGTGTTGCACCCTTATTGTACTAATATTCGCCTGGATAACCTGGATGGTCTGCAGGGCTTGTGGCTGTGGAATAATCTCACTGCATCTTGCTAGTAATTAGGCCTGTGATAACCCTAGTTAGTTAAAGTATCAAGCCGTACTTATTGCTTGGCCGTGAATGTTGGATGGAGTTCGATCAGTCTAGTCTTGTCTTGATCTTGTACTTGATTGTTACATGTCCTGATTTCTTACTTTATCTTGTCGATAAATGGTGGGAGAAACCAAGTTCTGTTCAGACGAAGGGTTACAACCCCGGTCCTTGTTTGGTTTACGGGTTGTAACCTGGTTATCTGAATAGTCCCATGGTTATCTCATCGTATATCACCTTTCCAGTCTAAGTCTTGTTTAGATCCAGTTCCTAATTGTTTTCAGGATAATGATTGCAATGATTGTCACTCTAATGAATTGTACTCTGTATTGTCACTCCCTGTTTGTCACTCTCTGAGTGTCACTTAATGATTGTCACCTTTAGCAATAAATGATCAGAGACCAAGTTCTGTTCAGGCGAAGGGTTACAACCTCAGTCCTTGTTTGGTTTAAGGATTGTAACCTGACTTCCGGAATAGTACTTTCGTCCTCTCTTTGTATATTGCCTGGCTCTAGTTATTTAATATGTTCTCTAGTTACTTTATCTCACCTGTTCATATGACTACTTGCTTTGCATAACTCTTAAAAGATCGTTTGCTTAACAAGTCTACTTTTAATTGAGTTTACTAAATGCTTTACTTACTGCCTTCTTATGTTCGGGTTAAGTGCATTGGTACTGCACGAATCTCGATCCTCCCTTACTTATTGCTTTCTCTCTCTGTTGATTGCCTATGATTGCTGGTTTTAAGTTCATAGTTTGGCCTCCTTTGTGGTACTTGCTATTTGGGGTCTGACCCCACTGGTTTTGCATGGCCAGGTTATGATAGAAGAGCCCGAAGGATCTACCGTACCATCTACTCGACGGTGACCAGCTGGAGCACCTGAGTGCCTCAATGGGTTTATTCTTCATCCTCCCACTGATATGTAAATTTTTCTCTTGTAACGTTTAGCCCCGAGCACGTGTTTAGCTCGTGTTTTGGTATTTTCCTTGATATTGTAGCCTACGGGCATAAACATGATATGTGTATTCTAGACTATAGCTAGTCCTTATCATGTACGACTAATATTCTAGCTAGTCATCAGTTCTGTGATACTGGCTTCATGATCAGTCATGTATATATGGTTCGGGACGCCTTACTATTGTATGTATGATGATCATACTTTTGCTCTTGTATAATTGCATGCGATTGAGATACCTAGGATTGTTAAACCTTAAGACGGACTGATGGCTTGTAAAGTAACCCCCATGTCTTGACAGCTTATACGTGATTTCAGAGTATTAACGTACTTTGGAATTGCGTAGCTGGCTATGTCTGCCCCCGCTCTCCAGTATTCTGGTTCTGGGGCGTGACATGGTTTTAGTGGTGGCCCATGCAGGTCTCGATTTTCAGATTTGTGGGGGTTACCATGTTTAGATATCTCAATCACGATTATCTTTATTGATCTCCTTCGGATTATTCTCTATCTCTGATACTTGACTTGATATCTGTTTTGATCGTTGGTCATTCATGTTCCCATAATTTGATCTTGTGTCCTTCAACTTTCAAGGGCACTGTTCTTGATCCCTCTGATTATCTTGTTCGTGTTTTGCCGAGGGCAGCTCAGCATTCTTTAGCCATGCCAGTTATGGAGGATCAGTCTCAGCATGCAGGCAGAGATATCAGTCCATCTCGATCAGCCAGTCTCTTCTGTCTTCGTATCTTGAGACAGGTGATAAGTTCATGCATCTGTTTCAACTACGGTGATATGTCCTGGGTAGAGTCATGTCTTGAACTAAGTCATTGGTACCGACTTACCTTGAGGCTTGACTTTTATCTATTTTTGGGAGTCAGCTTAGGCCAGCGAGGACGTTGGTTTCTACACAACTGTCTCAGGAGACATATTGATCCATATGCCTCCAGCCCTTCTTGATCATGATTGTATTTGTTCTTGTGCATTTATTTACCGCTTACGCATTTAATTACATTACTGATTGTTTTACTTTACTTATATGTCGTGCTTGATTTATTGAGATTGTTGAGTTCCTGGAGCTTTTGTTTTGTTATCTTGCTCGACTAGCCTCAGGAAATTCCGATAACGAAATTTTTCTAAGGGGTGGAGAGTTGTGAGGCCCGCCTCACTGTATCAGTATTTTATACGGATACATATTTATTTGAGCTGTATTTCGTATTTCCTGAATTTTGAGAATATTTAAAGTTGCTGAATTGTCATTGTACGGATTTCTGACAATCGTCGGGTGACCCGTATACTGGCTTGTTTCATTTATTTTGGTATGAATCATGACTTGGTTTTAATTTGATTTGACTTGGTTTTATTGGTTTGGTTTAACATGGTTTGGTTTGGCTTGGACTTGGTTTGGTTTAGTTGGTTCCTTATGAGAGAGGTGTATGGTTTAGATTGAGTGGAGAGGAATGAATGGTGGAGATTGCTTGGGCTTGTTATATAAGTCACCTACCACTCTCTCTCCTCCATTATTCATTTTCATTTTCCATCTTCATCTTCTTCTTCTTTCCTTCTTCACCAAGGAGGAGAGACAAGTACACCTTGCCGAACCTTGAACAAATTTACTTTTGATTGTTCCATCTTCTTCCTTGCATGATTCTAAGCATGTTTAGAACTTGGAGTTTTTTATTTTACCGGGTAGATTCTTGTAGATCTAAGTTTATATTATTTTCGGTTTTCTTGGGTTTTGATCTACCAAACTTACTTGTTTACGAAAACTAATAGTTCCATGTTGTAGAGAATTTAATTTCATACAGTTTTGGCTTTTGTTTCGCTTGATTTCGACTTCGGATGAGGAAGTTATGGCCAAAACAATTTTGGTCAAACTTTTATGTTCATCTGCAGCATGAGGAGCATGTCGCAGTTGAACCGCATGTCGCAGTAGGCGCATATCATGTCACAGTTGAGCTGCATATGGTGTCGCAGTAGGCGCATGTTGCATGAGGCGCATGTCGCAGTAGGCGCATATCATGTCGCAGTTGAGCTGCATGAGGCGCATGTCGCAGTAGGCGTATATCATGTCGCAGTTGAGCTGCATGAGGCGCATGTCGCAGTAGGCGCATATGGTGTCGCAGTAGGCGCATGTTGCATGAGGCGCATGTCGCAGTAGGCGCATATCATGTCGCTGTTGAGCTGCATGAGGTGCATGTCGCAGTAGGCGCATATGGTGTCGCAGTAGGCGCATGTCGCAGTTGAGCCGCATGAACCGCATGTCGCAGTAGGCGCATATCATGTCGCAGTTGAGCCGCATGAGGCGCATGTCGCAGTAGGCACATATCATGTCGCAGTTGAGCTGCATATGGTGTCGCGGTTGCATGCATGTCGCAGAATAGGCCGCTTAATGCCTATTTTGACTATTTTTAACTGTTATATGTCCTAAATGACTGAATTATTGCTCGAATTTCTTCTAACTCCCAACATGAAAGTTGTAGAGTTTTTCCTTGGCTTCAAAAATATATATATATAATATTAACTAACTGTGCAAGTTTCTTTTATTTTAATATGGAGCTCCTGATTGTACTGTACATTTTCTATTCTTGGCCTATATTGCGACGACCCACTTAATAGCTTGTTATTTCTTAAATGAACGAAATTGCTTGACACGATGGTGACCCGTTGTAGTGCACTCCAGATTGGTAACAAGATGATTAATAATTCTTGATAGTGGCCCGTCGTGGCGCACTCTTGATAAGTGATAATGATAATTCTTGATAGTGGCCCGCCGTAGCGCACTCTTGACGTGATAAACCTGACATGATATATCTCGAATGCTGTTGCGACGACTAAAACGACTTGACAAGATTGAATAACTTGGACACCGTGGATGATTGTGCTTGTACAAATGAACCCGTCTTGTCTTGCATCATGTCTAGGACGGGGACCTCTGAGTACCACGGTCAGGGGTACCCACTGAAATCGACTAAGGTTAACAACTAGAATAATCCAGTAGTCATGAAGAGATTTTCCAGCTACAGGCAATCCCGTTACCTGGGCGCGCTTGTGGATTTGTAGCCTGCCGACGAGTAGGGCACACTTCCAGCATACGGTTATGTGTTGCACCCTTATTGTACTAATATTCGCCTGGATAACCTGGATGGTCTGCAGCGCTTGTGACTGTGGAATAATCTCACTGCATCTTGCTAGTAATTAGGCCTGTGATAACCCTAATTAGTTAAAGTATCAAGCCGTACTTATTGCTTGGCCGTGAATGTTGGATGGAGTTCGATCAGTCTAGTCTTGTCATGATCTTGTACTTGATTGTTACATGTCCTGATTTCTTACTTTATCTTGCCGATAAATGGTAGGAGAAACCAAGTTCTGTTCAGACGAAGGGTTACAACCCCGGTCCTTGTTTGGTTTACGGGTTGTAACCTGGTTATCTGAATAGTCCCATGGTTATCTCATCGTATATCACCTTCCCAGTCTAAGTCTTGTTTAGATCCAGTTCCTAATTGTTTCCAGGATAATGATTGCAATGATTGTCACTCTAATGAATTGTACTCTGTATTGTCACTCCCTGTTTGTCACTCTCTGAGTGTCACTTAATGATTGTCACCTTTAGCAATAAATGATCAGAGACCAATTTCTGTTCAGGCGAAGGGTTACAACCTCGGTCCTTGTTTGGTTAAGGGTTGTAACCTGGCTTCCGGAATAGTACTTTCGTCCTCTCTTTGTATATTTCCTAGCTCTAGTTATTTAATATGTTCTCTAGTTACTTTATCTCACCTGTTCATATGACTACTTGCTTTGCATAACTCTTAAAAGATTGTTTGCTTAACAAGTCTACTTTTAATTGTGTTTACTAAATGCTTTACTTACTGCCTTCTTATGTTCGGATTAAGTGCATTGGTACTGCACGAATCTCGATCCTCCCTTACTTATTGCTTTCTCTCTCTGTTGATTGCTTATGATTGCTGGTTTTAAGTTCATAGTTCGGCCTCCTTTGTGGTACTTGCTATTTGGGGTCTGACCCCACTGGTTTTGCATGGCCAGGTTATGATAGAAGAGCCCGAAGGATCTACCGTACCATCTACTCGACGGTGACCAGCTGGAGCACCTGAGTGCCTCAGTGGATTTCTTCTTCATCCTCCCACTGATATGTAAATTTTTCTCTTGTAACGTTTAGCCCCGAGCACGTGTTTAGCTCGTATTTTGGTATTTTCCTTGATATTGTAGCCTACGGGCATAAACATGATATGTGTATTCTAGAATATAGCTAGTCCTTATCATGTACGACTAATATTCTAGCTAGTCATCAGTTCTGTGATACTGGCTTCATGATCAGTCATGTATATATGGTTCGGGACGTCTTACTATTGTATGTATGATGATCGTACTCTTGCTCTTGTATAATTGCATGTGATTGAGATACCTAGGATTGTTAAACCTTAGGACGGACTGATGGCTTGTAAAGTAACCCCCATGTCTTGACAGCTTATACGTGATTTCAGAGTATTAACGTACTTTAGAATTGCGTAGCTGGCTATGTCTGCCCCCGCTCTCCAGTATTCTGGTTCTGGGGCGTGACAACTATGCATCGAAAAGGATAGTCCGAAGCGATAGCCCGAGCCTCATCCTCAGGAGCCAGAAATCAGAAAAGATGCCAAGAGATGACATCTGTTGTAAGAGTTGGTTTTGTATATAAAGGAATGTAATGTATGGGAACGGGATCATTGTAATCTGTAAAGTTCTGAGAGAATGTATATTGTATCAGAGAGAATCGAGAGCTTGTAATCTGTTCAAATAAAATCAAAAAAGATAATTGTTTCTTGTTACCATTGTGTTCAATGCATGTATTCTGAAATATGTCCGTTGCTGCTTCAATTATCTACGATACGTTCCGCTGCGTATTGTCAACCTTGTCTATCTTGTCTTGCTTCAGGTCTTGGCCTTGTGCAAGCGCAACTTAGGCTTGCCCGACATCACGTCTTAGCGAGGACGAACGGTCCCAAAGAGCCCGAAGCGAGGACGAAAAGGACTCTGCGGGATCGGGGCGTGACAGCTGTTAGGCTTCGGTTGTCTGTTTGATCTTCTCAGAGGTCCTTCAGGAGCTTGCTCTTCTTGAACATTTTCATGTACAATATCATCATCATGATTGTCCTCGACATGATCATGGATTTCAGCTTTATTGTTCTCGACCAGATCTCCCCTTTGTTTTCGGGGCCGAGACACTGTATTTAGGTTGACAAGAAATTCCCTGGAGCTATCAACCTTTTCTCCCTTCTGACAATCTTCAATAGTTTGTTTCTTCAAAGAAGACCACATCTCTGCTTCTGACAATCTTCTTATTGACAGGATCCTAGAGTCTGTAGCCGAACTCTTCATCTCCATAGCCAAGAAAAATGCATTCTTTTGATTCGACATCAAGCTTGGACCTCTCGTCTTTGGGAATGTGCACAAATGCTCTATACCCAAACACCTTCAAGTATTGGTAGGACATATTTTTTCCTGTCCAGAACTTGTTCGGTACATCACCATTGAGTGGAGCTGATGGAGACAAGTTGATTAAGTGAACTGCTGTCATTAATGCTTCACCCCAAAAATCTTTTGGCAGCTTGGAGTGAGATAACATGGTTCTGATCCGCTCAACGATCGTTCTGTTCATCCTCTCCGCCAACCCGTTGTGCTGAGGGGTCTTTGGAACCGATCTTTCATGTCTGATCCCATTATTCTTGCAATAGATTCTGAAGTCTCCTATGTACTCTCCACCATTGTCAGTACGGATGCACTTCAGAGTCGTACTAGTCTCACGTTCAACGCTGGCGTGAAACTGCTTGAACACATCAAAGACTTGATCTTTGGATTTGATTGCATATGCCCATACCTTCCTGGAATGATCATCAATGAAGGTGACAAAGTATCTTGCACCACCAAGAGTGTTAGTAGTCATAGGCCCACAAACATCAGAGTAAACAACATCCAGTACATTGGGTTTTCTAGTTGCAGCCTTATAATAAAATGAAACTCTATGTTGTTTTCCAGCCAAACAATCAGTACAAGGTTCAAGAGGTGTACCTTTCGATTTCAGCCCGGTCAATACCTCTCTTTTGGCTAGAATTTGCAATCCCTTCTCACTCATATGACCCGGTCCCTTGTGCCATAACCCAGTCGTTGATCCTGATTGGTCGATTGCTGCATTAACATGCTGATTGTTGATCTTAGCATATGTCGTATAGAGTGTGTTCTCCTTCTTCCCTCTAGCAAGCACTAGGGAGTTTTTGCTGAGTTTCCATTTGCCTCCACCAAACACATTGGTGTAGCCTTCATCATCCATTATGCCAGTTGATATCAAGTTGAGACGCATGTCTGGAACATGTCTCACATTCTTGAGAATCAAGGGGCAGCCAGTGTTGGTCTCAAGAGCTATTTCTCCTTTTCCCACAATCTTGGAAACTTTTTCATTTCCCATCCTCACATTTCCGAAGTCTCCGCTTGTGTAGGTTGTGAAGAATTTCTTTCTAGAAGTAACATGGAATGATGCACCAGAGTCTACAATCCAGCATGAATCTTGAGAGGTTAGATTAACCAGACCATCATCACAAACGATGATTATCTCATCGCCTTTTGAAGCAGTGGCAGTTGTGTCTTTGGCTTCATTCTTCTCATTTGATTCATTTCTCTTTTCCTTTTTGAGTTTTCTGCATTCTCTTTTCATATGACCCTTAAGGCCACAATGAAAGCATTCTATCTCTTTTCTTGGTTTGAAAGTGCCTCTGGAATGATCTTTTGGCCTGCTTTTGGAGCGGTCACGGTTGTGGAATTTTCTTTGATGAGTTCTTCCACGATTCTCAGAAACAAGAGCATCTGACTCGGTTGTTATGCCTTGTTCTTTCCGTCTCGCTTCTTCATTCAATAAACTATCATTCACTAAGGTTAAAGTGATGACGCCTTGAGGAGCGGAGTTGCTTAAGGAAACCACAAGTGTGTTCCAACTATCCGGCAAGGAGCTGAGTAGCAAAAGTGCCAATAGCTCATCTTCCAACACCAGCTTCATGGTTGAAAGTTGATTTACCAACTCTTGGAAATCACTCAAGTGTTCAGAAACACTTCGTCCGTCTTTGTATTTCAGGTTCACCAAATGTCGAATGAGTGACGCTTTGTTTTGAGGAGTCTCTCGCTCGTACATCGATGCTAACTTCATCAACATTTGACGAGCATCGGTTTCTTTGGAAATATGGTGAAAAACGCTTTGGTCGATCCAAGGACGGATCTCTCCAATAGCTTTTCGATTTAGAATGGTCCAATCTTTTTCAGATTTGTCTTCTGGCTTATGTCCATTGCAGAGTAACACTTCGTACAAATCCTTACAATAGAGGATATCTTCCATCCGCGGCCTCCATATGGAATAGTTTGAAGACGTGAGCTTGATCATGGTTGAGGAGGTAGAAGACAATGATTCCGCCATCATGATCAATAAGCTTGTGTGGCTCTGATACCAATTGTTGGGTATGCACTGATACCGCTAATTGGGATGGAGATAGCTTACCCACTTAACGTGGGAGCTACAATGAGTTGAAGTTTAGCTTACCCGCTTAACGTGGGAGCTACAATGAGTTGAAGTTTAGCTTATCCGCTTAACACGGAGGCTAGAGAAAAGAAAAGAAAAATAAACATACAAAAGACAAGAGAATTAACGAGGTTCGGTTATGTGCCTACGTCCTCGGACAACAATAGTTCTTTTCTTTCTTCTTCCACTAAGAATAGTGGGATTACCGAGTTACAAACTCTCTCTTGGATACACTCAAGAGGATCTCTCTCATACACAAGTATGGAAGACACTTTGGTGAAAAAGCACCCGAGGTAGAAGCAAGCACCGTCCGGAAGAACACCGCAAGCAAGGAGCACCAAGAGCACCACCACTTCTAGCACCAAGATCACAAGGGAGGATTAACCCAAACATCTCCCAAAACATCTCCTTATATAGCCATAAGAGAATGAACCTTCTCCTCCAAGATTCATTCATGCAAGATGAATGAACCTTGGGAACTCCACAAGTCTTTAGACATTCTCCAAGGTGAATGAACCTTGGGAACTCCAAATCCTCTCTCCAGTTAAGGAGGGACCACCCAACAAGAGTACCCTAAGGCCTCGTTTGGTTCGCAGAATCTCCGGGTTGGGAAAGGAAAGTGATTACTTTCCTATGTTTGGGTGCCAAAGTAATTGAGAAGGAAAGGAAAGTGATTCCCAATGGAGGGAAAATTAGGGAGGAAAGTGATTCCATCAATCCAAGCAAGGAATCACTTTCCCACATTGAAGTAATCACTTTCCTTTCCAAATTCTTTGACATTTCCAAACATCGGAAAGAAAAATCAATGGAAAATAGAATTTTCCAAAGGAAAGGAAATGACAAGGAATTGATTTCCTTTCCCTTCCATTCCGCGAACCAAACGGGGCCTAAAGTTACAATAAAAATTCTCTAAGACAGCAAGAATACGATTTATTCTTATTAATGGGTTGGAATTTTCCGAAACTGAGCAAGAATACATTAAAAATTTGGGATGAAAACTTTGTTGTTGTTTACAATCATACTCTAGTTCTGAAAAACTAATATTGGTATAACTTGTTGGCAGTTAAGATCAAGCGTTGCCATCTCAAAATAAAATCAAGCGTTGATAAAAGCTGTACAGTTGAATATAGTGATTAATGGTTGATTTCTCTATAGGTTCAACGCATGGTTCCAAATAAAAATAATCTTATAGAACTTTAGTACCTAAAGAATAACATTAACATTACTTCCTTTTGGAAAAAGAAAAAAATTTGACAGAGAACAATAAAGGACACTAAACAACAATAGCCCATAAAGAATGCTGGTTTGGCACTAATACTTTCATAACAAAATAATTTAAGATACTGTAGGTGGAATTTAAGAAGGGAAAAATACAACAGCAACAGCGGTACCAAGGAAAGCTCAAACTGCTTATATAGAATTTCAAACGTGAGAAATGATATCGAGCATCAGTCATTTTGCAACTACATATATAGTATTTGTCACCATTGATCCATACAGAAGAAAAACTTAGGAAAAATTATTTTTGCAATCATATAGAGTATTTGTCACCATTGATCCACACCATTGATCCATACAGAAGAAAAATTAATGAACATTTATTTTAACCACTCTAGTAGTTGGTTCTACTTGGACCAACGCTACCGAAGGCTCTCATGCAGAGCTGCAAACTGAGAGATGCAGATGAAGCAGATCCAAGAACGAGGAAACTACTTAACACATGATTAGTTGACCTCTTAATTAACTTATTCACATACAAAAACTGATTATAAACATTATAAACAAAAGTAGGCAACATTTATCATTACACCAGTGGCACGACTGCCCACATCTCTAAAAGTCGAAATATTTCTTCAGCCTTCTATTTTCAGTCCTTTCATTTCATTTTCTTTCACTTCCTTAATTTGCTCCCATCTGTTTCTAGTAACTATTCTGAGTCGCTATCCGTATTCCCCATAGCCTTCAAACCTCCTGGTTTCTGTAAACCATTATCGTAGTAAAATGAAAAAAAAAATTGAGTATATATTCACTCCTTGCTTCTACTTTTATTTATTTGGTTATATACAACACTATTTCATGAACTTGCATTTATCAAAATGGAACCAACTAACCTAACGGAACTAACCTTTTTGGAGGACTTTTTCTCCCGAACTTCATAGCGTTCTACAGTCAGATCAGACATCCACGAACCTGGGGTTACCATCTGTTAAGAAATTACAGAATTAGAAACATGATAATGAGTTGATTTATAACTTGTGAGGCCTCGGTAGAAGCCACAAAATAAATATATTCTTCAGTTCAACCTCAGGAATTGAGGAACGCATAACTGAATTAATTTTTTTATATAGAAAATGTGGAGGTCAATGTACCAAAGCATAATTCAAAAAGACAATATACATTGAATCTCTGATAGGTGAAGAGACAAAAAACTCATTAAGAGTTGATATGGGGAGATATTCACAGAATTCTAGAAGGAATCCTAACGAGTTATTAGCCATATCAACTTTGAGGTTCGTATTTGGTAATATATTTGTTAACATGTGCCCTAAGAGCATCTCCAACCCTATTGTGAGTTTAGAAAAAATGGTTGCCACATAGGAATGACAAGTTTTCATTTCAAAAATCCTTCTCCAATGCAAATGTAGAATAAATCATGAAGTTGACATGGCAATGACATGGCAAGGACAATGTGAAGTTGGTTGTCTAGATCTAGACAATGCACTTCACAATGACTTTGTCTCCACATCATCAATTACACTACCAAAATACACTCATTTAGCGACAGATTTTTAGCGACGGAATTTTTCTGTCGGTATTAGCGACGGTTTCGTGGCCGCTCAGCGACTGATTTCCGACTACACGCCTTTGCCATTTTTATTTTAATTTTAGGGGGAGGAAAGGTCGCACATCCGTCGCTACACTGTCGGTGTTATAGCGACGGATTTACCGTCGTCGTTACACAGTCGATTATTTGGCGGAAATTGTGTAGAGAATTGGCGGGACATATTTTCGACGACTTAGCGACGGATATTCAGTCGGCACTTATCAAAAACGGCGACTGCTGGGCGACGGTTTTTTACCAGTCGCTAGTCCGTCGCTATATATACGTACCAGACTTTAAATGAAACGGCGGGAAGAACTTTTCGCATTCCCCCCAAATTCACTCTCTCTCCTCTCTCTCTCTCTCTCGCCGGTGTCGACGTCGGTGTCGTCGTCGGCGTCGGCGTCCTCTCCTCTCTCTCTCCCGAAGGTAACCCCCCCTCTCTCTCTCTCTCTCTCTCTCTCGATCTCTCTCTCTCGCGGTGTCGTATAGGGGCTGGGCGGCGCGCTTGGCGCTGGGCCGTCCGGGGCTTGGCGGCTGGCTTGGGTCGGGGGCTGGACGGTGGGCTTGGGACGGGGGCGTCGGGGGCTGGGCGGCGGGCTTGGGGCTGGGGCGTCGAGGGCTGGGCGGCTGGCTTGGGTCGGGGTCTGGGCGGTGGGCTTGGGACGGGGGCGTCGGGGTCTGGGAGGCGGGCTTGGGGTTGGGGCGTCGGGGGCTGGGCGGGGGCGTCGGGGTCTGGGAGGCGGGCTTGGGGTTGGGGCGTCGGGGGCTGGGCGGGGGCGTCGGGGTCTGGGAGGCGGGCTTGGGGTTGGGGCGTCGGGGGCTGGGCGGCTGGCTTGGGTCGGGGTCTGGGCGGTGGGCTTGGGGCGGGGGCGTCGGGGTCTGGGAGGCGGGCTTGGGGTTGGGGCGTCGGGGGCTGGGCGGCTTGCTTGGGTCAGGGTCTGGGCGGTGGGCTTGGGGCGGGGGCGTCGGGGTCTGGGAGGCGGGCTTGGGGTTGGGACGTCGGGGGCTGGGCGGCTGGCTTGGGTCGGGGGCTGGGCGGTGGGCTTGGGGCGGCGGCGTCGGGGGCTGGACGGCTGGCTTGGGGCGGGGGCGTCGGGGGCTGGGCGGCTAGCTTGGGTCGGGGGCTGGGCGGCTAGCTTGGGGCGGCGGCGTCGGGGGCTGGGCGGCTGGCTTGGGGCGGGTGCGTCGACGGATTATCCGTCGACATGGTATATTGTTCGACGGAATAGCGACGACCTATCCGTCGCCCGTGTTCTGGAAATAACAAGAATTTCCAGAACAAGGTCGACGGTTAATCCGTCGCTATACGGTCGATATATTTCGACGGCAAAGCGACGACTTATCCGTCGCCAAGTTGCTGGAAATGACATGAATTTCCAGAAGCTGGTCGACGGATTTTCCGTCAGAAAACCGTCGCTAATCCGTCATTTGTTATCGAAGGTGTCGACGGATTAGCGACGGAACGATACGATCTGATACGCTTTTACGACGGATTACCGACGGAAATTTACGTCGCTATTGTCTACACAGTTCAGTACTTAATAGTTGAAATGGACGACAGTCCGTCGGAAATGCGTCGCTAATGCTTCGTATTGTGACGTCGAAAATCCGTCGCTATTCCGTCATGTGACGACAACTTAGCGACGGAAGGTTATTAGCGACGAGCTGATTGCCGACGGATTTTTTTGGCCAAAATCCGTCGGTTATCGGTCGCTAATAGTAATTACCGTCGGTTTAGCGACGGATGTGGCCGTCGCTAAAACGATAAATTTTGGTAGTGTTATAAATAGAAATATTTATAAAAAAATGAAGAAGTAGAGGAGTTGTCTTGGAAGTTGAAAAAAAACTTTTTATTGTCTTCTCAATACTTTTGTATTGGAGAACACTTTTTTATCTTATTGTCTTGTGTGAATATCATCTTGCCACATAGGAAAGACACTGTCTTGTGTCTCATGCCACATAGGAATCACAGCACAAAACAAGACAATAGGGTTGGAGATGCTCTAAGGGCACATGTTAAGAACAATTAATATATAGCTTTTTACTTTGAAAATTGTTTATCAACATTTAATAGACATTAAAAAAAAGTAGTTTTTTGTATTGGAAAATGTTATCAAGGCCCAATAAAATAATTTTCCAACGAAATTTTTTTTTTTGGCATCAAGCCTTGATAACATTTTCCAATGCAAAAAATTATTTTTTTAATGTTTATTGGATGTTGATGACAATTTTCAAAGTAAAAGACTATGTATTAATTATCCTTAACATGTGCCCTTAGGGCACATGTTAACAAAACCCGTGCATGTGAGCCACCGAGGGACCCTCATCTCAAAGCTTAATGAACTTTCCTTATAACCTTCCTGATATATACAAGGAAAGTTCATTAAGCTTTGAGATGAGGGTCCCTCGGTGGCTCACATGCACATGGTGGCACAGGCATTAAAAAAAAGGCCGTGAATAAGCATATACTAAGAAAATATGATGCTGGAAATTTATGAAAATAAATGGACTTGCAATGTCATAACATTTTAATTCCTCTTTTTGCTCAGCCTAGAGTTTCCAATGAAATTAAGTACCTGAGCACAGGGAACACAAAGATCAGGCAATAAACATAACTAATGCCATTATTTTACAAGGTGTAAAAGTTGCCTTTGAACAATTTTTTTAAAACATCATACAGAAACTTAACATGAGCGAATCTTTGGGGGTGTGTAAAGCTATGACTTGACTTAAGCCAATCAGTTAGTCTAAGCTATGGGTGCGGTTGATCTATTTTATGACAACTAAAGTTGCTGCGCAACCATGTAAGCCTAGCTGCTTAGAACTTAGAAGTACACATTTATATCTGGTAACAAGAACACTCCAAAACTGGTGGTGTGTGCCTGTCGGGCACATATCTGACAAGACGCGAACACTTCAAGGTACACGAGGACATGCAAGAATTGGTGTCACGTCCGTATCACCATATTCATGTGTCATGTCGAATGTGTATGTGCAACATAGTGAATTTGTATATCTCATTAAATTTCGTAAATTCAATTAAAGGGCATGTATCACCAACCTAGAGCTCTTCCTTTCTTTTTCCTCTTTGAATATGGTATGTATCAAACTCACTGATAATGTGCAAATGATGCTCATAGATCATAATACCTTGATCAAGAAAGAAATGTATGCTGAACATAAAATCATGCAAGAACAACGAAGCCTTTCTTTCCAAACTTTATGGGTCAGCTAACATAAAAACCTTCAAAGCATGAAAAAAAAAAAAAAAAACTCGTCCAGATTAAGTGACAATGTGTGTTCACATTTCATTAGACCGAAAGACGCGATTATAAAGGGCAATTAGTGTTTGCAACATTAGATCAAATAAAAGGTTCCTTACCCAACCGAGTCACTAAATTGCCTGTTAATTTTCCTACAATCCATGAAAGGAAGCTCATAAAAAAGAGCCTATATAATATTTACTCAAATCATGATCGCAGCACCTCGCTCTCACACATGTGAACCATAATGGCACTTCACCTTTCATGGAGCAAATGAACCAGTTCTGAGACAGCAATGGAGAACACAGGGGGTGATTGGAAGAGAGGCAACCACAAGGATTGGGAGAAGTATGTCTCACACCAGACTGAATATTGAGGAGGGAAAAGGTTCGAAAGTTTCTACATGAAAAATTACCAGCATACCAATTATTTATGAATAATGATTATGCAGCCATGTACATAATAATAGGCTTTGCTTGTTATCCTTATTGCCTTCTTATGAGTATCTTGTTACAAAATGACCTATGTTACATAGGTATAATAATGACGCGACATGGAAACGACAATATGAATAGGGCCTTGGTTTTGGCATTTCCTACTGTATTTTGGAGTTTTACTTCGTGTCCAATATGTATCTGACATGTATACGATACGACACCAACTTTCGAGTATAAGTATCCATATTTCCTAAGAAATTAATGATTTACAAGAGGCTACATTTGCAATTCTATCGATGAGATGAGAATGTTGAAGAATGGAGGAGAAGGATATGTTGAGGGAATCAAAATACGTGGGAGATGCAAACCAATTACCAAAAAGGGCACATAATAAAGGGTACTCAAAACTCAAAAAAAGAAGGAGAATTGAACTTTTGATGTAGCTAGAACATTGATTAGACAATGATCATCCTATTCTTAAGGTTCTTATCAAATGTCTCAAGATCAAGGTTCACACTTGGACCGATAGTGATACGTATTGGCCGTATCATTTGTTTTTGGCCCATCCCAATTTGATACCGACTGCTAGTGATACCCACCGATACAGACATTAAGACTCTTTTCATCGATCAATTAAGCAAAGAAAAAAATTACAGAAAAGAAGAGATATATGGGGAAAAAGTGTCGGACACAATGATTCGATATGTCAAAGATTTACACACTACAACATGTCAATAAAATTCCATATCAACTCATTGCAACCATTCCATTTGTCAAATATGTATATTAATAGATTCACAACATCCACCACTCTTCATATTATTACATTTAAAGCTAGAAATAACAAATAATACATAAATATATAAAATGTTTTCTAGTTATAAGAAGGGTCCGATCCGAAACCGCCAAAACATCGATAGTGATATTCATAAGAAGGGTCCGGTACTGTGAACTTCGCTTAAGATACTTTATGTTATCATGTCACTTATTTAGTGGTCGAATATTTAGGTTAGACGTGGCACCAATTGAGGATAATACGATAAAAACTCGTCTCATGTTGTCAGGACATGTGCAAGTAGACTAAAGTCTAATAGATTCAGTCGTCAGAAGCAAGGTTCGCAGTATCAGTATCGGAATCGGTATTAGACCCTTCCTATGTGTATCGGGATCGGCGATTTAGGATCGAAGTATTGGATTTTTTTTTTTTATCGAAAAACAAATAATTATTAATAAGTTATTAAAATGTTAGAAAAAATATTTTATACATTTAAGCATAATTTTAATTATTTTCTACGTTGTTTCTTAGTAGTTTGAAATAGTAGCCACCCTTGCTTATTCGTTTACATGTGATATATAATTTTTCTTCTTTTACATTCTTTTACATCCTTGTTGATTTCTTTCAATTTTCGTTGACGAATTGCCTGGAAAAAAAACCAAAAGCGGTATCATCCAGTATCGGATCGAGACATGTGAAACCGTAACCGTAACCGTATCGGATCGGCATCGGTCGATACTGCAAACTATGGTTAGGAGGAGAGCTCAATTTAGTCAAGGAGCTGCTAAAAATAGGGATAGGCCTAAATAAAAAGAATATTATTCTTGTTAATATTATATAGGATATGACCCTCAAATCGAGTCAGAATGGAAGAAAAGGATTCAAATAGTCGACCCCAATTGGGATAAAGCATTTCCTCTTGTTGTTGTCTTTGGCAAAAAAGAAAAATGCAAATTCTGACCGGCTTGCTAGATACTTCAGGTTGTCCTTAAGACATCCTCTACATAGTACACCATTTTCCTTCAAAACTGCTAGGCTTATCATCATGACTCAAGTCACCAAACAATTGCGACACATTTAGTGACCATGAGTTCTCACTAGATCCTCGATATTGCAAAATTCAATCAAAACAACATTAACTGAATAAATTGAAAGATACTGCAAAGTGTACATAAATGAGATTTGAATTGGTATCCATGGACGTATATTAAGGTAAAAAGGAACCTCTTCTCTAGTCCACGACATCAGATCCATATGAGATAAGGAAACCAGAAAACATCATTCTTAGACGCCTTCTATTAAAGTCGCACCTCGGAGATGATAGATAAATTACTGGCTTCTGTGTGTGCCTTTGTTCTTCATAAGTACCTCAGCCAGGTTTGAGGGTGTGACCATTGGTTTTGTTTGATCCTCCTGACCAGAAGCGTACCAATGTTGTTGCCATCTCATCAACCTGACAATACCTTCTTACAACTATCTTATGCCTTGGAGTTGAATCCAATAAGAAAGTACCAGTCTTGCGAGGTTAACTCTCATTCTAGGGGTGACAATTGTTGTCAACTATATTTTGTGATTCAACATCTTGGAGATGAGTCTTAACTAATCTTGCAGCACCTTTTTCCTTTTTTTTTCGTTGCATAGTAATTGGAGACCTGTTTCAACTACATTTGGAATTAAATTATGCCTAGAAATATTTCCAATTCCCTACATAATACATTGCATTAGTGTCTAGAGTCTTCCTTATTATGAGAATCTTTCTCTTTTCTCGCTTTTTTTCGCAAAGTTCATCAACATAACCTAAAACACCTTTGCTAACCAGGCCTCCTAGGGTGGAACACCTTGAAAGGTTTTAGTTGTCTCAACTAGAAGTTGCAATAATAAGATTCTAGTTAGATGGTAAAACCCCCAAAGAACAAAAGCATAGAAGTAGAAGTTGGAGAACGGAAAATAAAATCTGAAAACAATTATTATTTTTCTTCTCCTTTTTTTCTCCCTTTCTCTAACTTTTATTTTCCTTTTGCTCATGTTGCTATTGAATTCGACCCTCCAAAGGACACTTCAACCAACTATATATAACATATAGTTTAATCATATTCTTAAGATGACTAGGTATTACTTGTTGCTGATTTCCATAAGGCATAAACCTTAATTTTAAAGTAATTTGAACAGTACGATTAAGTCCAGATTATGATAAGACCTATAACTATGCCTAAATCTTAATTGAAACTTTATTGTAATATTACAATTATTTTCAAATTATGGCTTACGGAACTCAACAAAAAACAATATCTAGTCATCCTAAGAATATGATTAAACTTTATGTTATATATAGTTGACTGTGGTGTGCTTTAGAAGGTTGGAATTCGGCAACGACAAGTGCAAAAAAAACCGTATAAGTTGTGAGTTATAACTAAGTCCAACTTCAGAAGGTCTTAAATTAGGTTTGCACTATAGATTGACACCGATAAGTATCGGTCTTATCGTATTGTTTTTGACATGTCTATCGTTTTTGACAAGTCTAATCTGATACTCACCCAACTCATACTGGCGTCTACCAAATATATGACACAAAAATTCGATCGTGCTAAAGACCAGCATGATATGTTGTAAATTCATTAACACAATGTAACCATTAACTTTCGTTGAAGTATAAATTATTATAGTTTATGCAACTTAACATTATTTCATCCAAAATTATCTATTGTAGGGGGATACTTTATCTAAGCAAGTAAAATAATCGAGAATATCTATTGCGGGTGAATACTTCAACAATGTTAGACATTATTCCATCAACAACTAATGGTAGACAATAAATAATACATAAAATTATGCCTAAATGTGTCAAAAATCTAGCTTTTAAGTAATTTCTTATTATTTTTAGCTTTCTGAAATCATGAAGTCCGAAACTATGATCCAAAATCGCCGAATCAGTCTTACCGATACTGAAACCAATTCTAATACTGATACTGCAACCTTGGTGTTAAATAAGGAGCCTCCAACATGTTGTACATGTTCACTAAATCTTCCTTCGCGGCCTTCTTGATTCATGATTGTTATGCAGAAGGGAAAACTACTTCGAGGATAAATACACTACCGAGTTCGTCATAAAAACCAAATCTTTTTTTTTTTTATTCCTTTTGAAACAATTGGGTAGCATGATACTACTATGGTTCGTAACAAACTTTTACCTTTCAAATATGGCAACTCCAAACCAAGGTTCGTAGTATCGGTATCGAATCTTTCCTATGAGTATTGGGTAGCATGATACTACTATGGTCCATAACAAACTTTACCTTTCAAATATGGCAACTCCAAAGTAAGGTTCGTAGTATCGGGCCCTTCCTATGTGTATCGGCAACGGTGTCGGCATTATCTCTGGTTTCCAATCAGAGTATCAAATTCTTTTGTATCGAAAAACACAAATTATTAATAAATTATTAAAAATTTAGAAATAATATTTTATATATTTAGCCATAAGTTTAAGTATTTTATGCGTTGTTTATTAGTAGTTTTGAAATTGAAGGAAATAACAGTCACCATTGTTGATTGGTTTATATGCGATAAATATATTTTCTTCATTTACATGCTTTTACAACCTTAATATGTTTTTACACCCTTATTGATTGGCCTTTTTCGTTCAGTTTTCTCTGTCGAATTGATTGATAAAGAGATTTCAAATGTTGGTATCGGTCAATATTGGTACCAGTCCGTATCGGCCCTATCGTATCGGTATCGACAGATACTGCAAACTATACTCCATACCAGTTTCCTCAATTAACACTATACACATGAATATGGTTATCAAGAAGGACAAATAAAATCTCTTGCATGGCATTTCGATAAGCTATAAAGGTGAACCAAGTTTTATATTTTAGATGCTACTGTATATTTTTAATACTCTTAAGCAAGTTGCATGTTTGCTGTGATAAATTTACAAATTCTAATTTCATTTGCTAAGATTATACAACAAAGCTACTTTGTCTATTCATTACACACTTGTAAGAAAAAAAAATTGTTTGCTTAGTAATTATGGATAGAGAACCATTCATGCCGAGATCCAGGTTGTTCGAAAAGATTGAAACATTTGTTCCTACAATATATTCATGTCATTCTCCTAGACTAATTGTACAAGATCCAAATCCATGCCCATATCCTATGATGATTTCGGCTCAGATCATTTTGCATTGGAGATGACCCGGAAAGTCTTCTTTTATAAAGACATCAACTTGTAAGAGTGACTGATAAATTTCATAGCTCCTCATGAAACGTTATTCTCACTTCAATTATAATAGGTAATATAAAAGTGTAACATTCTTGGAGGTGTAAGAGGTTGTTTTGTGACGAGAAGTCACTAGTTTACCGCATCATTATTGGAATCAGTATCGGACCCTTCCTATGAGTATGGGATCGGCGGTATTGACGGTATTGACGGTTTCGGATCGGAGTATCGAATTTTTGGGAATCAGAAAATAAATAATTATTAATAAATTATTAAAATTTTAGAAAAAAAAATACTTTATATATTTAGGCATAATTTTAAGTGTTTCCTATGTTGTTTCTTAATAATTTGGAAATTGAATGAAACAGTAATCCTTGCCGATTAGTTTACCCGCGATAGATAAATTTTCTTCTTTACATGATTTTACAACCTTACTATGCTTTTACACCCTTGACAATTTGTCTTTTTCGTTCAATTTTCTTTTCCGAATTGACTAGGAAAGAGACCATCAATGTCAGAATTGGTCAGTATCAGTATGTATCGGATCGGGACATGACAAAGCGTATTGGTATCGACGGTATCGGATCGGTATTGGCCGATACTGTAAACTATGACTTTAAGGCAGAGCCAAAGAAAGGGAGAGGACAGAACTACCGATTGAGCCATAGCTCCTCTCGAAATGTTATCACACCGTTTGATTCAGCATTAGGTTACATGTGAGGATCCTAAAAAAGGATCTGCCTATTTCAACCGGATAATCCTATTTGATCTGCATTAGGGAATCAAAATGGACCAGATAATTGGGTCAGACTGTTATTCAGACCCACTCTTATTTGAGGCAGACGACAGAAGGGGGAACAATCTATTAGAAAAAATATGTAACATAAATTGAACCAAATTCGCTCTATTCCTGAGAACAGAAAAGCAAAGCACATGCTATTACTAGCCTAACAATTACCCGCTGCCGCATGTCATATGCCAGGAGTGGCAAAGTCTTTACTCCAGAATCACAGCAGCACAATATGAGAATTATATCCTAAAATCAAATATTTTCCTCTGATTTCAACAGAAAATAAAAGGAAAAGGAAAAGTCTCACGTTAATAGTTTTCTGTATGAGCTTTGCCCTCTTCTTGGGCCTCTGGGGAGGCTTGGATCCTTTGAAGATCATGAAGTCCTCCTCCTTCTCCTTCACTGTTAGCTGTATCGCCAACGTCGGCCAAGCAATGTTATTCTCGCTTCCCGATGGAGAACCCCCACCCTTTTCCAACGAAGCCACGGCCCCGCCAGCATTCGCTGCAGACTCCAAATTCCTGACAGAAATTTCAAAACAAAAACAATTAGATTAACATATTAAACAGGACAAGACAACAGATTTTAGTACCTAATCTGGTGACGGGTTTTTCTGACAGGGGAGGGAGGAGATGTGGGAGCAGGGACAGTTTCTTCCATTTTGGGAATCGAGTCTGTATTAGAGTTGTGATGATGGGTTTCATGACTTATAGATGAAGAAAGAAATGATTCAAGTTTTCCCTTCTGATTGAATAGGAAAGCTTAAATTTATTCAGTGGATCAAAAAGATAGATGGGTATTTCAGCTTTATATTTATTGAGTGGATACATACAATAAGATTCACTGAGGGTTCATTGAACCAGCATCTGACGGAACAGATGGTGTGCATAGCTTCCTCAATGGGATTGCATGTTCAGTGGATATGCAATCAAAGGAAGTATTTATTACTTCTGGGTTCAACTGGATAGGTTGGTTTTATTTGTTCCTAAAACATGAACATTGCAGGTTGCTATAGAGTTGGATCTACTTACAGAATTATTTGATAAAAGTTTGTAGCAATCTTAGTGTTTTAGCCGATGTTGCTTCATCATCGGATACAACATATAGAACAAATCCTAATCAGATTATAATAACGAGAAGTTTATAAGTGTTTAAGTTGAACAATACGAGGATAGCTCTTCTACCCAGGAAGATGAAGATGCTATTTTGGGTCTAATATCTCAGTAGACCCCCCTAATCTACTCGAAAATGCTTTCGAATCATGGAAGAGAGCTATTTACTAATGTGCATGCACCAAGGCAATATTAGGAAGCAGATTCCTCTGACTTAAATGTCGTCATCTAGAATTCAAAAGCATTTTCAAGTAAATTAGAGGATTTGCATAAGATAGCATGTTCATCGGTGAAGACTAGAGTTTAGTGCTATCCGCCTATTCTTCCAACATAAATACTTAGAGATTATCCACACTTTGGTCTATTACGACGTTGTTTGCCATGTCGTATCTCATGGAGAAGCAATGTGAGTTACTGCATCACTACATCAGGGAGATTCCAATTGCTTGATGTGATAACTTAAGATGCAACTCAAGGTAGAAAATCGTTTCTTAGGAATGTTTTAACTCACTGTTGCTGCAACATAAGTGGGTTACCGCATCTAATGCAGTGCTCAATTTGGTAGGAAGAAAAGTTGCAATAGCTCAAGATTTCCCCCATGAACTGCTGCAGCCTATGTTCTGTGCAACATTAATTGCATCGTGATATGAGTTGCAATATACAATACGATACCCTAATGTTTTTTACTTCTTCTGTGTTTGGCAATTATTGGTAATCACTTCCACAAGCTTAGATTTCTCTGCTAAAAGGTAAACTAAATTGGACCTTCTGATATCATTTTGTACAGCTGCGCCCTGTTTAGCAATAAGAACCTATTTGAAATTTGGAAACTTATTTTCTTTAGAGTTTCTAGAAACAAGAGAAATTGCACGACTACAATGACATGTCACTAATAACATTAAGAATTTAGAAGACCACATTAACTAGTTTCCATCGCTTCTTCAAAAATTAAATATTGGTCCCTCTCCTTTCCACCTTCTTACCATTTTTGCTGATGTGGTATAAAAATTTTAAACTTGGCTTACAAGAATAATAAACATCACACCAAGTGGAAATTAGGAAGAATTCCCACTACTTTCCTAGTTTCAGTGTTAGTTTTACAAGAACCAAACGTCACTCCGAAGTGAAAATTAGGAAGAACTTTCACGAGTTTCATGTTAGTTTTCGGTTGCCAAATGGGGCCTCTATTTGAATAGAAATATAACGAAGTACATTAACTAATTAGCCAATTATTTTCACTGGATATATGAATATAATTCATACTAAGCCAATCAATACAATGACTATTTTCTATAAATTATCTATAACTAAAATTCAATTGTAAACTTTAGTTAAAGGAGAATTACCTGAGGGCTCGAGAAAGGGTCGGGGAGAAGGGGGTCCTATTAGGCACCTGAAGGCTGACCCGATGATCTGCACCACAAACTGGGACGAGCTTCTCGGGAGTGACGCTATCATTCCTATGGATCTTCAAGCACCTCAGCCTCTTCCGGCTACCCCATTGTAATTGTAACTGTAACTCCTTCTCCGCAGACAACCGACCGACATTTTGATTATTAGCACCCGCTCCTCCTCCTCCTCCACCACCTCTTCCACCCCGGGTTTGATAGCGATTCCTCTCCATGTCACACTCTGTGGCTAAATTCCTGCCCATCACAATCAAAGCTTGCAAAATTCACTACTAACATTACCAAACACGTACACAACACACCACACCATGCATTCAGACACCGCATGTGCTACGTTGCCCGCGGGTTTGGATCGCAGTCCTGGCCCGCGGGCCACTTGTCGCACGCCCATTGGCGGGGTGGAGGGCCGGGGTGGGCCAGGGGTGGTGCAAGGGGTGCGGGGTGGGGGGGGGGGGGGGGGGGGGGGGGGGGGGGGGGGGGGGGGTGACACGTGGGCGCGGGCCCCCTGCGGGCACAAAAGAATTTCGGTTTAGGTGTGATCTATGCTCATCTTCACCTCCCCGAGCATTTTCACTTGATGCGCCTCTGGATGCCTAGATATCCACCGTAAGCCTTTCTTCGTTTGAACCTCGCCATTCATTGGGAACTATGCTGCACGGACCCGAATACAACACGCCAAGCATTCGGACACGGCGACTCGACACCATTGGTTTAGGCTTGAGCTATTGTGCATTTCGAAGTGTCCATGTCGTGTCCGACACGATGCGAAGCGGACAAGTTCCTGGCCATGATTTAGGCTTGACCTAGTGCGTATTCTGATTGTTCGTGTTGTGTCGTGTCCATGCTTCCTAAGCTCGTGTAGTAGAATTCCACTTCTAAGTGAGAATTCAAGTAAATTATGATTAAAAAAAAACACTCTCAGAATTTTTCTTGAGAGAATTGGATGTAAAGCAGAACCTCAGATTTCCTCCTCTTTGGAATTCAAATTCTCGATCACATTGGATCATTCAAATCGCAACTCCTCCTCCTCCCCTCTTGCTCAATAATTCAGAAGAAGAAAAAAAAATCTCTATGAAGTGAGAATTGGGGAATTCTTGATTTGAACTGATGTGAATCCCTAGAATTTATAGGGCCTGTGACTATTTTGAAAAGATATGGACTTGGAACTGTGCTTTCTAAAAGGAAAAGGGCCCGGCTAAACGCCCAAGCTTTGCTAAGCACCCCAAGTACTAAGACCCCATATATATGTAATAAAACTAAAATATGCTAAGCACACCCCACTCTTGACAGAATGCCATTTCAAGCACACCCC